>CAXITT010000056.1:170308-182501 GCA_964033795.1 Lymnaea stagnalis
GGCAGAAAATGCCAGGTTCTTTAGCTTCGGGTTATAAGAACCCTACTAGTCCGGTGCGCCACGAAAAGGCAGAACCTTTGCACCGGGCAACCTAAACCAATTACAGAACAATCCATAATGGTCTAGATTTAATTAAAACCAAACTTATAAAATTCATGTTTTTTATTATATTTTTCATTTTTTTATATTTAATAATTTTTTTTAATTGTTTTTTTTTTCTTTTTTTTTAAATTAGCTTTAAAAAAATTTTCATTAGAAAAGATGACATAGTGTCTTACAATTTTTTTCCGGACATTATTTTAATCCTAAGGTTGGTTTTAATTATGGGGCGCCCCAACAATAGAAATCAGCAGCCGCCCTCGCAGTAAAGGATCATGGGGCTGACTCGTTGGGGCAAATCATCTGTGTAGTGAGGTCTTACATAACGCGTAGGCGCGGATGTCCAAGAAATCATGATGCAGTCTTTCCATAAGACAGGTGGGTGCTGGGTGGTCGAATGGTCTAAACTGAACAATCAGTTCAACACTGTTGAGCACATCTCAAGGTAAATGTCGGGAGTTCAATTCCAGCGAAAGGCCAATCAAGCAACTCCTGGTGGATGAAAGCCAACTCTAAATAAAAATGGTCAACACATTATCATTGTTATAAAAAGAAAAGAACAGAGCAAAGACAAACATCGTTAGTGTAACTTCTGGAGTTTGATTCGTTGCCTTTTTTAATGTTTTTGAACCAAGGATACATTTTGTCACTTCCTTCCGGTTTGCTAGGGTTTTTCGATTTTCCTTTTTTTCTCCTCCAATTTATATTGAATCGTTTGTAAAATAAACAATGGCCACCCTTAGTCTAAGAATCTCAACTGTCGCTAGACCACGTAAGTCGTCAAGTTTGCATACAAACGATCTTTGATTTACAAATTATTGATGCTGAAACATCGGACGATAAACTTGAATCGTTTTTGAATCTGATTCCTGTGTCAGCGATGATGTTTAGCTGCCTGATGGGTCGGTGGGAAGTGTGATAACATTTCAAAACCTTTTTGGTAAATGGTGTGTATGGATGCCCTGATGGGTCGGTGGGAAGTTTGAAAACATTTCAAAACCTTTTTGGTAAATGATGTGTATGGATACCCTGAAGGGTCAGTGGCAAGTTTGATAACATTTCAAAACCTTTTGGGTAAATGGTGTGTATGGATGCCCTGATGTGTCAGTGGGAAGTTTGATAACATTTCAAAACCTTTTTGGTCAATGGTGTGTATGGATGCCCTGATGGGTCAGTGGGAAGTTTGATAACATTTCAAAACCTTTTTGGTAAATGATGTGTATGGATGCCCTGATGGGTCAGTGGCAAGTTTGATAACATTTCAAAACCTTTTTGGTAAATGATGTGTATGGATGCCCTGATGTGTCAGTGGGAAGTTTGATAACATTTCAAAACCTTTTTGGTCAATGGTGTGTATGGATGCCCTGATGTGTCAGTGGGAAGTTTGATAACATTTCAAAACCTTTTTGGTAAATGGTGTGTATGGATGCCCTGATGGGTCGGTGGGAAGTTTGATAACATTTCAAAACCTTTTTGGTAAATGATGTGTATGGATGCCCTAATGGGTCGGTGGGAAGTTTGATAACATTTCAAAACCTTTTTGGTAAATGATGTGTATGGATGCCCTGATGTGTCAGTGGGAAGTTTGATAACATTTCAAAACCTTTTTGGTAAATGATGTGTATGGATGCCCTGATGGGCCGGTGGGAAGTTTGATAACATTTCAAAACCTTTTTGGTAAATGATGTGTATGGATGCCCTGATGGGTTGGTGGGAAGTTTGATAACATTTCAAAACCTTTTTGGTAAATGGTGTGTATGGATGCCCTGATGGGTCGGTGGGAAGTTTGATAACATTTCAAAACCTTTTTGGTAAATGATGTGTATTGATGCCCATATTTTCTCAATGTCCGCCATTTTGGTTGACAGGGTGCGATGACAGCTACAAATGTGTTGTCTGTCATTGGTCAGTTCATACTGACAGCTACAAATGTGTTGTCTGAGATTGGTCAGTTCATACTGACAGCTACAAATGTGTTGTCTGAGATTGGTCAGTTCATACTGACAGCTACAAATGTGTTTTCTGTCATTGGTCAGTTCATACTGACAGCTACAAATTTGTTGTCTGAGATTGGTCAGTTCATACTGACAGCTACACATGTGTTGTCTGAGATTGGTCAGTTCATACTGACAGCTACAAATGTGTTGTCTGTCATTGGTCAGTTCATACTGACAGCTACAAATGCGTTGTCTGTCATTGGTCAGTTCATACTGACAGCTACTAATGCGTTGTCTGTCATTGGTCAGCTCTAATTTGAGCATCCCCCTTCTTTTTTCGTATGCAAATGCGCTTATTAATGGTGACTGACTTGCGCTGAGTAAAATAAGGTCGAGAGCTTGTGATTATATAGAATAAGACAGACTCGTTTTGCTGTATTGCTTGTAGTGGGATCATTTGGTTCAAAATGGCAGGGCGACCAAGAAATTATAATTGAAATTGTTGATTCAAAGGAAATTTGAAATGATGCAGCATTTGGTTTATACGCACACTTTGTGAGGCAGCAAAGAAATTTAACACAACTATGTAATTTCTCATAAGACGCTCGTAACAATTGCAATATGGCTTGTATGTCAAGTAGGAGAGTTCCTTATAACTACCATGATATGGATCACATCGGAAATGGAATCTCACTGGAACTGATATCCCACTGGATCGAGATCCCATCTGGATCAGGATCTCATTTGGATCAAAATCCTATCGGGATCGGAATCTTGCCGGAAACGGGATCCCACCGGAATCGGTATGTCACCGGGACCCTGATCTCAATGGACTCAAGATCATACCATGATCGGGATCTCACCGGAAATGAGATTCCACTGGATTGGGATCTCATTTGGATTGGCATACCCCCAGAAACGGGATCTCACGGGATCGGATTCTTATCGGGTTTGGGATCCCACCATGACCGGCATCGGGATCCCACAATGGCCAGGATTCTATCGTAATCGGGATCCCATCATGATCCTTCTCCATTGTAATGGAACTTGCCTTTAAAATTTAAGTTATTGAAGGCATGAATAGTTAAGAGGAATTCAATGCCGGTGGGAATAGTTCAATTGATTTAAATGCAAGGTAGACATAGTTCAATTCAATTTAATTCAACATAGTAATATATCAAATAAATTTAATGCAACATAGGAATAGTTCCAATGAATTCAATGCCAGGTGGGAATAGTTCAATTGATTTAAATGTAAGCTAGACATAGTTCAATGAAATTTAATTCAACATTGCAATAGATCAAATGAATTTAATGCAACATAGGAATAGTTCCAATGAATTCAATGCCAGGTGGGAATAGTTCAATTGATTTAAATGTAAGCTAGACATAGTTCAACTAAATTTAATTCAACATAGTAATATATCAAATAAATTTAATGCAACATAGCAATAGTTCCAATGAATTCAATGCCAGGTGGGAATAGTTCAAATGATTTAAATGCCCGATGAAAATTGTTCAAATGAATTAAATGCCCGATGGAAATAGTTCAAATGAATTAAATGCCCGATGGAAACAGTTCAAATGTTCTTAATGCAAAAAAGGAATAGTTCAAATGAATTAAATGTCCGGTGGAAATAGTTCAAATGTTCTTAATGCAAAGATGGAATAGTTCAAATGTTCTTAATGCAAAGAAGGAATAGTTCAAATGAATTAAATGCCCAGTGGGAATAGTTCAAATGTTCTTAATGCAAAGTAAGAATAGTTCAAATGTTCTTAATGCAAAGAAGGAATAGTTCAAATAAATTAAATGCCCAGTGGGGTAGTTAAAAAGTTCTTAATGCATAGTAAGAATAGTTTAAAAGTTCTTAATGCAAAGAAGGAATAGTTCAAATGAATTAAATTCCTGGTGGAAAGAGTTCAAACTTGGAATGTACTAAGCCTGTTTAGAGCAGGAGCCTTAGCCAACCTTATAAATAAGCTTGTCAAATTATAAAATATCTATTGCTGCATTGCAAGAAATTCGATGGAAAAATTCAGACATCCTCAAGACAAAAGAATACGCCATATCTTATAGAGGTAGCAACACCAACACTCTAGGAACAGGATTTGCAGCGAAAAAAGAAGCGGTCAGTGCAGTCATAGGCTTCAAACCAGAGAACGAAAGATTGTGTTCTTTGCAGATGCGAGGAAAAATGTTCAATGTAACACTAATAAATGTACATGGTACAACGGAAGACACGGAAGATCAGGATAAAGAATCCTTCTATGAAGCACTGGAAAAGATCTACGAAGAGGCACCACGACATGATATTAAAATAGTGATTGGCGACTTCAATGCCAAAATAGGAAAAGAAACGGTGTTCATGCCAACTATTGGCAAGGAAAGTCTGCACGAAGAATTTAATGACAATGGGATCCGACTCATAGACTTCGCGGTAGGAAAAGGGATGTCAGTTAGCAGCACCAAGTTTCCTCACAAAAATAGACATAAAGCTACGTGGAACTCATCAGATGGAATAACCCGTAATCAAATCGATCATGTTTTAATAGATCGAAGACATGGATCAGATATATTAGATGTGAGAAGCCTTAGAGGAGCAGATGCGGACTCGGACCATCTACTTGTAAGGGTGAAATATAGGAAGAGGATAAGCTTAGTTCACAATGGTCGTTATCAAAGAGAGAAACGATACGATTACCAAAAGCTGCCCAAAGAACCATTAACTGCAAAAGCTTACCAGAATGAAGTAGAAGCACAATTAGAAGCATCGCACGTGGCAATAAACCGGGAAAACAACATAAACAATCAGTGGGATAGGATAAAAAATGCCATTAAAAGATCAGCAGAAAAAGTAGTGGGATTTCAGCAAGCCAACAATAGAGTAGGCTGGTACGACAATGAATGCAGAGAGACTGTGGAAGAAAGAAACAAAGCACGAATTATCATGTTACAAATGGAAACCAGAAAGACAACACAAGCATACAAGGAAGCCAGAAGGAAAGCAACCAAAATGTGTAGAAAAACAAGAGGGAATGGGAAAAGGATACTCTAAAGGAAACAGAAGATTTATCAAGAGAGGTAAATATAAGTCGCGGAATGTACATGAAGATAAAATATGAAAAGAATGGATACCAAGCCAGACCGCAAAAGTGTGAGAGCAACAATGGAGAATTAATCACGGAAAATAGTAAAGTATTGGAGAGGTGGGCTGAATATTTTGAGGACATACTGAATGCACACAATAGACAAGAAGAAGATTATCCACTCCCACAGGGAGGACCAGACCCTTTTATACAATGCCCAACCCTAGAAGAAACCAAAGAGGTAATTAATTACATGAAAAATCACAAAGCCCCCGGACAAGACCTTATCACAGCAGAACTGATTAACTATGGAGGAAAAGAACTACACAATCAGATACATAAACGTATAACTAAAATTTCGCAAGAGGAGAAAATCCCGACGGAATGGGAAACAGCATTAATAACCGCAATACACAAGAAAGGCTCCAAACTTCAGTGCACAAACTACAGAGGAATCTCTCTATTAAATGTTACATACAAAATACTGACGAAACTTATTGCCAAAAGACTACAACCTTACACTGAAGAAATACTCGGTGATTAGCAATGCGGATTCAGGGCAAACAGATCAATGACTGATCAGATTTTCACCATTAGATGCCTGTTAGAGAAATGTTATGAATTTAATATACCAGTACATCAAATCTATGTCGACTATAAAATGGACTATGACAGCAT
This sequence comes from Lymnaea stagnalis, assembly GCA_964033795.1. Classification (NCBI taxonomy): domain Eukaryota; kingdom Metazoa; phylum Mollusca; class Gastropoda; family Lymnaeidae; genus Lymnaea; species Lymnaea stagnalis. The sequence goes on from CAXITT010000056.1 coordinate 176,110, forward strand.
CAAAAGAAACTATTTTTATGAGACTCTGCAGGAGTTTCGGATACCCAACAAATTGACAAGGCTAATACATGTAACACTAACCAACAAAACAAGCAAAATCAAGATTCAAGGAGAATATGAAAGAGAATTTCATATTAGACGAGGCCTAAGACAGGGAGATTCACTGTCTTGTATGCTCTTTAATGGACATTTAAATGGTTGGAGGGGGGGAGGGAGGGGCGTTAGAATTTTTTTTATCATCAGTCAAGACCTGGCGGAGGCTGACCAGTGGTTGACGACGTTATGGTGAAAGCAAGTAGTGGCCACTAGTAGTAGTGGTTGGTTAATAGACATTTAAAGTGTGTGTGTGTGGGGGGGGGGGGTGTCAACAAAAGTTTAGTGTCAGCTTGGCGGATATCGTCGTGATGTTACCCGCCCCCCCCCTCCCCCCCCTCCCCCCAACCCCAAAGGGCGACAACTGTCTAACCCCCCGATGGACATCTCTTGGGCCAGGGCCGTGAATACTCCGGTTGGTGTTGATGTAACCCCTTTGTTGACNGGGGGGGGGGGGGGGTGTCAACAAAAGTTTAGTGTCAGCTTGGCGGATATCGTCGTGATGTTACCCGCCCCCCCTCTCCCCCCTCTCCCACCAACCTCAAAGGGCGACAACTGTCTAAGCCACCGATGGACATCTCTTGGGCCAGGGACGTGAATACTGCGGTTGGTGTTGATGTAACACCTTTGTTGACTACGGCTGAAGTTGATCGGGGTTGGGATGGATACTATATCATACGTGAACTGATAGAAATGTTCTCTCATGTGGTCCTGTATGGATGACACATGTCGAAGACATAGTTTTAAAATTGTTAAGTGGAGCACCCAATACAAATTAATCCATTTATTACGATATCTAGCTCTTGGGGACATACAGGTTGGTACTAGTAATATGTTGACAGGGGAGGGGTGACGTCAACATTCATTGTTTTCCATTAAAATTTTAATCTTAAAAATTGAATGGTTCTCACATTATTTGAAACAATGAATGAGTGTAAATAGTCATACTTAGACTTGTTTAGGCTTTTAACACTCTAAGAGTTATTTAATGTGTATCTGTGTGCACTGCAGATGTCTGGTCAGACTGTTAGCAAACTTTGTTAGTGCAGGAGAGGGGGAAGGTGTCCGCATGCTTCTGCACGGTCTGGGGGGGGGGGAACTTGGCGTCGGCTCGTGTGGTTGTGTGCCGGGAGGGGGGGGTATTAAGACCTCACGCTCGACGACCCACCGACGCCATGTCCAATGAGACGTTAGTGCAACAGAACTCAAAAGTTGGCAACTCTTCACCAAGACTGTTAGCAAACTTTGTTAGTGCAGGAGAGGGGGAAGGTGTCCGCATGCTTCTGCACGGTCTGGGGGGGGGGAACTTGGCGTCGGCTCGTGTGGTTGTGTGCCGGGAGGGGTGGGTATTAAGACCTCACGCTCGACGACCCACCGACGCCATGTCCAATGAGACGTTAGTGCAACAGAACTCAAAAGTTGGCAACTCTTCACCTGTCATTGTTCTCTAAATCCGCTCCCTAGAAGGATTAACACATCCTTGTACACGGTGTTCAATGAAGAAAAACAACAACACACCAACTGAGCTGTGTTCACTAACAACTACACCAGCACAAAGATGGGGAGAGCCTATAATAACTCTTGCTACACAGACAATGTTTCGATTTTAAGTGCAGAATAGTTAGATGGGGTCGATGGGGATGTCCCCCCCCCCCCCCCCCAACGGAGAGCTTGCTGAATAAAACCCTTGTACAGTTTACTTCCAAGATCATGGAAAATTCCCCAAGTAGTGGTACTCTCATTGGTCACGTGTGCAAAATTAAACGCTAGGCTTGTGCAGGCGAGTCGTGCCTCAGTGTCATTCCAGTTTTAGTTGTCGGTTGATTTGCAGGACCATTCCGTTGTAGCAAGGTGTGCCTTAGTGTCATTCCAGTTTTAGTTGTCGGTTGATTCGCAGGACCATTCCGTTATAGCAAGGAGTTTTGGATAGTTTTAAAAGGAGAGTATTCTGTTTCCAACGTTTTAAACAGTGAAACTTCGACTCACAGAGCGTAAAAGGTAAGATCTTTTAAATTTATTTTTCAATTGGCATAGGGTCAGGCTTTATTTTTATTCATTCCTAGTGAAATCCATTGCAAGGCCATTCCATGGGATTAAGTCTGTGTGTTTTTATGTTCTTTTTTAAATTATTTTTTTTATTCGTAATATTGTTTTATGTTCTGCTCGTCTCCAATAAACTTGCCTACCGCGCCTACACCTTGTAGCGATTGATCCATCCTTGTAATAGCTATGTAACCATGTAACAGCTATGTTTGAAATATTATCTCACATACAAACTATAATATTGCAGCCTGTATTGATTAAATGCCATCCATCCATGTCACAGCTATGTTTGAAATATTATCTCACATACAAACTGAAATATTGCAGCTTATATTGATTCAATGCCATCCATCCATGTCACAGCTATGTTTGAAATATTATCTCACATACAAACTGAAATATTGCAGCTTATATTGATTCAATGCCACCCACCCAAGGAATCACTGTGTTTAAAATTATATTGACAATTCTCATATCAAACGAAATTAGGGCTCCCCGCCCCTAACGGAATATTGCAAACTAGTTGTACGTATAATAAAGAGACCCTTTGCGGGCGTGCACACAATTCACCAAAGTTTTATCGCAATCAGATCAATGGTACAGTAATACTTGCGGAAATTATACCGCAATTAAAAAGCTCGTATCAGAAAAAATAACTTATGGTCCCGGTCCAAAACTGAATATTGTATACAAATTCAGAAACTTTTTCAATTATTTCACACACAAATCGAAATATATCACTGTTTGAAGTGTTTGTATTTGATTTAATTGTATCCACTTATGCATTAGGTCTGTTCAAATATATATATATAGCTAATATTCCTTAAATAAAAAATTAATTGATTGCCCTCACCCTAAACAGATTATTGTAAAGTGCTTAAACTAGTTCAAAAGCCTTCTTCGTATTATGTAACCCACATTGAAATTTCGCCACTTGTAAATTATTACAATTTTCCACCCACCAATGCATTAGTTCAATTTAAAATTTGAAATTATATTTATATTTCTCGTATTATAAAAAAAAGAGTAAAAGCCTATGGCCAGAAACAAAATGTTTTAAAATGGCTGTACTAAATTAGAAACCTTTTGGGGCAGGCACATATCGATTCACAAAAGTTTAATCGCAGTTGTATGAATGTATAGGAACGCATGCAGAAATTGGATTGCCATTAATTACGTCATCAATTTTCAAGTAATTTTGGACCCCCTCCGCCTTGTTAACACTTGTCAAACTATGATCCCCCTATTTAATTGTATCAACATTTTCTACCACCCCCACCCCAAAAGGAATTATATTATAAATAAAATTAAACATTCATATGGCTTTGTGCTGATCTATTTTAATGACGCGAACTCGGACGAAAAAAAACAATAATTACATGTTTAGCTTGTTAATCAATACGTTAAAAAGTTTTTAAAACAACTAAAATTGTTATTGGAGAATAAATTGAAAGGTTGTTAATGACTAAGAATCATTGTTTGTGATATAAGTATGATAATTTGAGTAGTTTCTACAGGGCAGGCGCTAGGGTAGTGCGAAGTGGGCGACCGCCCAACAGCCCCACGTTTGCGGGCCCCGCACGTTGCAGTAGTTTATTTATAATATACCTAAGTCTACTAACAGTTCCTGATCCAGTCAAAGCAATATTTGGAGTTGTAGGAAAACTGTTCTAGCTGCAATCTTCGAAAGGAGTTGTCCGGTTTGCTCTATCGTAATAATGGGCATCAGGAAATCATTTGGGTAGGGCAGGGAGGCATTTGCACTGGGGCTCCCTAGCAGGACAACATACATGGGCCGTGAGATGGGGACGAAGGGGTCAATCGCCCCATGCTTAAACTATGGGAAGGTGGGGAACCATTCCTGCGACCCCCCCCCCCCACCAACTAACTCAGATGAACAAAAAATTAAAATCACCATATACATTTGATTGTACTGTTAAAATATCATCAGAAATACACAATGAATAATCCCAGAGGATGGCAACTTTTATTGACAGAAAGATGGTATACATTTTTATTTTAAATTAACATCGTTTGCCTAAATTCTTTTTGCAGATATTTGTTTAATTTTTTTTTCAATGAAAAAAAACCAGGGCCACTCCCCACTGGGTCCATGCCTTACGACGGCAATGGCTATTACCGAATCAATGTTTAAAAAAACACAATTGACCGTGTTGTTATTGATGGGTGAGAGACCTGTATGTCTGAAAAGTCTGATGGCTATATCCTGGTTTTGGTACTGTTCGTGCTGTATTCATGTACTGGCATCTGTGCAACAGTTGGGGGTATAATGTGGCTATTATAACAGCTTCTAGCTGATGCCAGGGAAGCCTTGAAGCTTTAGACCGATGTCGAGTTCACATTGGCATTGTCCAGGTTGTTCCATGCTATTATTGTGTTAAATAATTATTATAATGTGTTAGTGCTTACTCTTTGTAGTCTTTCATAGCCTGACCAAAATACTTCAATTTCTCATTGCTTAAATTTTAGTCTCCATGTTCCAGAGTTTAATTTCTGCTTCTAAATTAGCCTTGCAATAAGTGTTGACTGTTGGATGTTCCTATTATGATTTGAATATATACGTCCTCATTCTCTGGTAAATAGATTTAATGTCTCAGGGGGTCTGTTATAAATGTTCCCTACGTATACTAACTTTGGCTTAGTGTGTTTATTAACTAGCTACGTCCACTTATCGTTTTTGATGAGTACTGAAATCTTTCTTATATCCTATCGATGTTTTTAATGACTTGTTCCTCTGTTTGTTTACTTCCCCTGGATTGTTTTTGAATGTTAGTCCGTATATGAAAAGTTCGTTTTTTATAAGGTCTATTAAGGGGGGGGGGGGTAATCTAATTCTTTTTTATAAAATATATTTTAAAAGGTTGGTAATCTAATTCTTTTTTATCAATTATATTAAGGGGGTGATCTAGTTCTTTTTTTTTAAATCGATGCGCTTAATACTGGCTTTGGGAAGTGTCTATTATTTTGTAAACAGCTCATATTTTCTTAACATAATAATACTGTTTGTATACGATTGATAAAAATGACCAGTTTTCATAACCCATAAACATGCATTGACCGTTCTACTTAACTGGTTTTTTTCCTTGTTATTTTTTAATATTGTGGAGAGTTCAAACCTGTGTGCGACAGTGCTGGTAAGGGGAAACTCACAGCGGGGTAACCGACCAACAGACCAGCGGTTGTAGGTAACCGACCAACAGACCTGCGGGTGTAGGTAACCGACCAACAGACCTGCGGGTGTAGGTAACCGACATACAGACCTGCGGGTGTAGGTAACCGACCAACAGACCTGCGGGTGTAGGTAACCGACCAACAGACCTGCGGGTGTAGGTCACCGACCAACAGACCAGCGGGTGTAGGTAACCGACCAACAGACCAGCGGGTGTAGGTAACCGACCAACAGACCTGCGGGTGTAGGTAACAGACCAACAGACCAGCGGGTGTAGGTAACCGACCAACAGACCAGCGGGTGTAGGTAACCGACCAACAGACCAGCGGGTGTAGGTAACCGACCAACAGACCAGCGGGTGTAGGTAACCGACCAACAGACCAGCGGGTGTAGGTAACCGACCAACAGACCAGCGGGTGTAGGTAACCGACCAACAGACCTGCGGGTGTAGGTAACCGACCAACAGACCAGCGGGTGTAGGTAACCGACCAACAGACCTGCGGGTGTAGGTAACCGACCAACAGACAAGCGGGTGTAGGTAACCGACCAACAGACAAGTGGGTGTAGTTAACCGAGCAACTGACCAGCGGGTGTATGTAACTGACCAACGGACCAGCGAGTGTAGGTAACCGACCAACAGACCAGCGGGTGTAGGTAACCGACCAACAGACCAGCGGGTGTAGGTAACCGAGCAACTGACCAGCGGGTGTATGTAACTGACCAACGGACAAGCGAGTGTAGGTAACCGACCAACAGACCAGCGGGTGTAGGTAACTGACCAACTGACCAGCGGGTGTAGGTAACTGACCAATTGACCAGCAGGTGTAGGTAACTGAACAACTGACCAGCGGGTGTAGGTAATCGACATACAGCCAAGCGGGTGAAGGTAATCGACCAACAGACCAGCAGGTGTAGGTAAACGACCAACAGCCAGCAGGTGTAGGTAATCGACCAACAGACCAGCGGGTGTAGGTAACCGACCAACAGACCAGCGTGTGTAGGTAACCGACCAACAGACCAGCGGATGTAGATAACCGACCAACAGACCAGCTGCGTAGGTAACCGA
>CAXITT010000056.1:192741-233676 GCA_964033795.1 Lymnaea stagnalis
GTAGGTAACCGACCAACAGACCAGCGGGTGTGGTTAACCGACCAACAGGCCAGCGGGTGTAGGTAAGCGACCAACAGGCCAGCGGGTGTAGGTAAACCGACCAACTGACCAGCGGGTTTAGGTAACCGACCAACAGACCAGCGGGTGTGGTTAACCGACCAACAGACCAGCGTGTGTAGGTAAGCGACAAACAGACCAGCAGGTGTAGGTAAAGACCAAGAGACCAGCAGGAGTAGGTAAACGACAAACAGACCAGCGGGTGTAGGTAACCGACCAACAGACCAGCGGGTGTAGGTAACCGACCAACAGACCAACGGGTGTAGGTAACCGACTAACTGACCAGAGGGTGTAGGTAACCGACCAACAGACCAGTGGGTGTAGTTAACCGATCAACTGACCAGTGGGTGTAGGTAACCGACCAACAGACCAGCGGGTGTAGGTAACCCACCAACTGACCAGCGTTTGAAGGTAAACGACCAACTGACCAGCGGGTGTAGGTAACTGACCAACAGACCAGCGGGTGTAGGTAACCGACAAACAGACCAGCGGGTGTAGGTTACCGACCAACAGACCAGCGGGTGTAGGTAACACACCAACAGACGAGCGTCTGTAGGTAACGGAAAAACTGACCAGCTGGTGTAGTTAACCGACCAACAGACCAGCGGGTGTAGGTAACCGACCAACAGACCAGCGGGTGTAGGTAACCGACCAAAGGACCAGCGGGTGTAGTTAACTGACCAACAGACCAGCGGGTGTAGGAAACCGACCAACAGACCAGCGGGTGTAGGTAACCGACCAACAGACGAGCGGCTGTAGGTAACGGAAAAACTGACCAGCGGGTGTAGGTAACCGACCAACAGACCAGCGGGTGTAGGTAACCGACCAACAGACCAGCGGGTGTAGGTAACCGACCAACTGACCAGCGGGTGTAGGTAACCGACCAACAGACCAGCGGTGTAGGTAACCGACAAACAGCTCAGCGGGTGTAAGTAATTTACCAACAGACCAGCGTGTGTAGGTAACCGACCAACTGACCAGTGGGTGTAGGTAACCGACTAACAGACCAGCGGGTGTAGGTAACAGACCAACTGACCAGCGGATGTAGGTAACAGACCAGCGGGTGTATGTAACAGACCAGCGGGTGTATGTAACAGATTAGAGGGTGTAGGTAACAGACCAACAGACCAGCGGGTGTAGGTAACAGACCAACAGACCAGTGGGTATAGTTAACAGACCAACTGACGAGCGGGTGTAGGTAACAGACCAACTGACCAGCTGGTGTAGGTAACAGACCAGTGGGTGTATGTAACAGACCAGCGGGTGTAGTTAACAGACCAGCGGGTGTATGTAACAGACCAACTGACCAGCGGATGTAGTGAACAGACCAACTGACCAGCGGGTGTAGGTAACTGACCAACTGACCAGCGGGTGTAGCTATAACACCATGACGACGCTATTGTGAACGCTTGTTGTGGTGGGGTAATGGCCAGTTAAACGGCAGGGGGCGTTGGAACAAATTTTAGTGTCAGCCCGGACCTGGCGGAGGCAGAATGAGTGACCAATTGTTTCAGCTTGTGAGATTACATCGTGGCAAGGCTATTAGTGAAATTATGTAAGTCTAGTGGTCAGTTAACGCCCAATTAAACGACGGGGACGACCTAGAAGAAATTTAAGTCAGTGATATTAGGGATTAAGATTAAAGATCTTGGAAGAAATTTCTATGGTCTCTGTACTTATAAATAGGGACACTGGACAGGACTAGAGAGAACACAGCCGGACAGAGAGGCGGACAGTCAAGGAGAGCTCCGACGGTTGGGAGTAGAGGACTGTCAGAGTTGTGTGCTTTTTTGGAGAGAAATTATAAGCAAGTAGCAGAATCCAAGGCCTTGATTGTTGAAGAGAGCAAATACTCAGGAACGATTAGTTTTTCACATAAGGTAATTTTTTTATTTGAGTTAAAGTTAAACATTTGAAATGATGTTTGCACTGATTTTGTGTGTGCTGGAAACCATTTTGTTTGTTCGCTTTGTTCAATTCATTTATTAACTATGAAACCAACCCCTAAAGTGGTTTCAATTAAATACAAAAGGAGAGCCGTTTTACCATTTGGTAATATTGAAACAAATATTTGCATAACAAACTAGGCCAAAGCTATTTCATTGAAAGTATTCGAACTATTCTCAAAAGTCATCCATTGCATTAATTTTTATTTGTTGTTTGAATTTTAATCTCTGCCCCTATTTAAGCGCTAACATCCTTTCCAACAAGTAGAGATCAATTTGACATGTGTTTGTTTTGTATTACTCTGAAAGCATGCGTTCCTTAAATTAATTATATTTTTAACCCCCCCCCCCCCCCCCCCCCCCCCCCCCCCCCCCCCCCCGACTCCGCAAAAGAGACCTAGTTGTTAACCAAGTCTCACGCCACCTATTAAAGTAAAATTTTATTTCAATTGCATTGTGTACTGTGCATATTCGATCTTATGGAGTTAACTTGTAGCATTGTTATGTAAACTAAAAATAAAAACAAATATATCATAACTTAAAGTTAATGGATTATCTGTTTTTATAACCCCATAGGGAAACCATGCGTAGGGAAGGTAATTTGTTATCTATTAAGGTTATGTTGTAAAAATAAAAGGTATCAATAGAGCAGTATGAACAATTACAGTCAGGGTTTCTTTCAGACATACCTCGTGATGGGGGTGGGCAGAGGGTATTACCATCATGCTAATAGCATTCAGGGGGTGGGCAGAGGGTATTACCATTATGCCAATAGCATTCAGGGGGTGGGCAGAGGGTATTACCATTATGTAATAGCATTCAGCTGGGTCTTGAACAATAAATCGTATTTCAGGTAACTTAAAGGAAACATAAGCTTTTAATTATAAACCTACAGGTGTAAAGTAGTTCCTTGCTCTCTTGAAGGTTTTATGTCTTTTGTGGCACAATTATATGCTACACTGTGTCGAACCATTGAATCTGTTGTGTTGAAATTCTCCACTCATGGCAATGAGTGTCTACTTGTCTGGCCAAGTCTCTCACTTGATGCCACGAACAGTATCGCTAATATCAACAGTTAATAATACAACCAAAGTTAACAGGCTTGTAGCTAGAGAGGAGTTTATTTAACACTACTCCATTAACTAGGGTTGATGTATAGTTTCAACATTTGATCATCAAATGACTCCAACCAAACACTACTCAATAGACAAATCCAAACAGTTCATCCAGTATATCTGCCATCAATCCTCCCATAGCAACAACGAAAACTAACGCGTCATTTTCCCTCTACACAATGACGTCACAACAGTCTCACACAAACGATACAGATACACATAAAGTCTCTAACTAAACATCTTCTTCCCTATCAAACATGAAACAATGATCTACACATAATCACAGTGATTCTCATACCCTTGACACACGACTGGGCATTTTCTTCTACTTCTGCAGACGGTAATCATAGTGGTCACCCGTTAATTACGTCAATATATTTCGGGCAATTTTTGACCCCCCTCCCCTGTCAACAACTGTCAAACTTTCGATGCCCCCCCCCCACGTATTTAATTATGTCAACATTTTATAACTCCCCCCCCTTCTCCACAAAAGAAAAAGAATTATAATATAAAAAATGTATAAGAAAGTTTTACTTTGTTTGGATGTACGGTGTTTTTAATAACACACAATTTTATTCAATCGTCCAAAACCCCATTTCTACTTGGTGTCATTAAAGTAGATTTTAACGGTAGGTTCTTGTATCTTGTAATAAGACGGTCTGTAATGGAAAAACAATGACAGATTGTTTTAGTCAGACCTTGCTCTTCACATACTTAAAGAAAAGTTTTTCGTAGCCCTTTCAAGTATTTTTTACATCTTCAAGATCTCTGAGAGCTCGTAAATTATCATCATCCCTGAAAATCATTAATACCGTACATCTGATCAACTCATTTGATATCGTGGTGATCTCTTCATCAGATTACTTTTGTAACCATTTGTGGTGGAAGTTAAGTGAGAAAACATTACACACTTTGTCATTTTTACAATTTCATTATTTATATTTGTTATAAGAGATTACAACAGCAACAATTGGCTTTCGTGATAATCTCCTTTCGTCTTTTGATGCTATAGTGTCAATCTCTTGAACTATCTCGATAATATTAGTGTCAATCCACTATTAAGTTGCAATGGGGATACAGCCTTTCTCTCTCTATTGAATGGGTTCAGAGTCATTCTATTCTCATCAACTCTTAATGAAGTGGATACCGTTTTAATCTCTTCACGTTTATACTGTTTAAAGTATCAATCTCTTTAATTCTAAATTTAGCAGCTAATGCGCCAATCTCCTTAAATCCTTAAATAAAGCAGCTTTCTCGCCACATTTTTCAAGTCATAATTGAAATGCTTTAATGTCAATCTTTTCCACTCTTCATTAAAGGGCTACCGTACAGTTCTTATCTCTAACGTTTCCACATCTTCAACTTTAAAATTGAGTGTCTACGGTGTCAATACCCATTTTTAAGACACTACGGTGACCGCTTCCTCCACGCGTCATTGAATGGCTACAGTTTTAATGTTATCAATACTTTAGTGGCTGTAGTGTCAATCTTTTCAAAACTGAAGTGAGTTGCTACTCTGCAATCGCTTCACGCATTGACTGGCTAAAGTGTCAATCCCTTAGTGGCTGCTGTGTTAATTCCCGTTTGCCTTTTGCGGCTAGAGTGTTAAACATCACAACTATGTTTATAAGTTTAGTAGTTACTATTAGTGATTTAGAGTAAACAATGTTGGTCTCTTCAACTTTAAAACTGAGTGGCCCAGGTGTCAATCTCTTCATTACGTTGCTTAACTCTTTAGTGAATGGCCATACAGGAGTGGCTAAAGTGTCATTCCCTCCAACTTTTAATGGCGTGGCTACCGTTTTCATCTCTTCAGTTCTTACTGGCAAAAGTGTCATTCCCTCCAACTTTTAATGGCGTGGCTACCGTTTTCATCTCTTCAGTTCTTACTGGCTAAAGTGTCATTCCCTCCAACTTTTAATGGCGTGGCTACCGTTTTCATCTCTTCAGTTCTTACTGGCTAAAGTGTCATTCCCTCCAACTTTTAATGGCGTGGCTACCGTTTTCATCTCTTCAGTTCTTACTGGCTAAAGTGTCATTCCCTCCAACTTTTAATGGCGTGGCTACCGTTTTCATCTCTTCAGTTCTTACTGGCTAAAGTGTCATTCCCTCCAACTTTTAATGGCGTGGCTACCGTTTTCATCTCTTCAGTTCTTACTGGCTAAAGTGTCATTCCCTCCAACTTTTAATGGCGTGGCTACCGTTTTCATCTCTTCAGTTCTTACTGGCTAAAGTGTCATTCCCTCCAACTTTTAATGGCGTGGCTACCGTTTTCATCTCTCAGTTCTTACTGGCTAAAGTGTCAGGGAGTTTCTTAGTACGCCACTTATGTGTCTCATGGCTTTACTCGGAATGTGCGGGAATTTTTTTCCTGTGACGTGGGATTTGGACAAACAATGACGTCGATGAATCCGCCTGTGAACTTGGACATCTCCGCCGGAATCTAAGGAACGCCCTCTTCGAATTTCAAAATTGTTGAGCTCTATCACAACTATTTGAGCATCGGATTTGGAACAGTAAGTGCAAAAAACAAACCCGCTGTTGGCCCCATTGGCCTGAACTGGCTGATTGTTCATGACTTCAGGAAGACGGGCACGAGTTCGCCCTCGTACAGGTCTCAAGTTATGTCAACTATGACTATTTCACAGCTCTGAGAGTGATGGGCCCCCGTGCCACCGATGCCAACTATGACTATTTCACAGCTCTGAGAGTGATGGGCCCCCGTGCCACCGATGCCAACTATGACTATTTCACAGCTCTGAGAGTGATGGGCCCCCGTGCCACCGATGCCAACTATGACTATTTCACAGCTCTGAGAGTGATGGGCCCCCGTGCTATCGATGTCAACTATGACTATTTCACAGCTCTGAGAGTGATGGCCCCCCCGTGCCACCGATTTCCCGCTGACAGTTTTTGTAAACCAAAACCAACGAATGTCCAGTTGGTCAAAACCAACGAATGTCCAGTTGGTCAAAACCAACGAATGTCCAGTTGGTCAAAACCAACGAATGTCCAGTTGGTCAAAACCAACGAATGTCCAGTGAATGTCCAGTTGGTCAAAACCAACGAATGTCCAGTTGGTTTGATTAACGCCACCTGTGACGTCTCAGGAGTTGTCGAAATGTTTCATTGGACCAATGTTATCCGCCCTTGCCACTCCATCTCCGGGTTTTATTCTTCGACTCTTCATTGTGAAATAGTTCAACTGACGGTAATGTCGCTAACATTTCACAATGAAGCATCGGCCAAAAATGAATAGACAACTTTTAAAACAAAAGTTGAAGTCTACAACTTACAAGACTTTCAATTTTGAGAAACTAACTGAACCACCTGTGCCTGGGCTGAAACAATTATTGTTAGGAACGAACAACTGGAAACACGTAGGAGGACTATGTTATATTCCAAATATAACCCGAGCAGATAACAGATGAAGTGGTAATACTTCAATATGAACTGTAACACTTGAACTGGCCTATCATTCCAAATCTTCATTTCTTCCTGCATATTTTCTCAGCAATGCCATGAATCTGTTCTATTATAATTTTTGGATAACTCTTTTCAGTTTGGAGAAATGTCTTTCCTTCTATTACTATGATTTACAGTTGAGCGTCCTAGGTATCATTGGCAGCGCATTGTTTTCTTGTCTCTACATCTATAAACTCACAAAAACTTCTCCAACAAATGATAGATTTTTGCTGACTTCCTCATCTCTAACTCGAGCTAAAAAATCACATTTTTAGGACTGATCGAGTCGTAGAATTTCAATTAAAATTTCTTCGAAATAACTGTTTCAGCCGCTACTGTGTCCAATAAAATTTTGCTCTAAAACAACACACGAATACAGCACTATGTAAACTACATTTTGTTCCGTATCTCTGCAATGAATTAAAATGATTATCATGGAAAACATTGGCCACATATTGATCGCTTTTCTTTACATCAAGCTTGAGGCTCCATGACACATTCCAGATTCCCACAAACTTCTCTAGTGAATGTTACAGATGAGGTATCTATATTGGGGCTCAAAAACTTGAATTTCATTGAATCACAGATATGTAAATATTTTATCTGGATCTCATCATAATTTGTAATTGCTGGGCTGAAGGTCCTAGCTATTCGACAATAATTTTTGTCTGCCTCAACTTCTCAAAATTGACATGGAGCTGATTTATTCGTCATATATTAACTTTTTGTCAAGTCAGGGAACATAACTCTGAAGATTTTGAAATGCTCTTTCAAGTCAAATATTTTTTTTTAATGCTTAAAGGATTGTTGGTAACTTATCATTGCCATTCACAAGACAATCAAAATTAATATTGATGAAAGAATGTACACGCTTTTGACATTGCAGTTCAAGTGAATGTGTTATAGTATTGTCTTGTTTGGAATTCTATTCCTGGTTTCGATTGAGTTCCTAATGACGGTGGTTCTCAAGTTCAAGTGAATGTGTTATAGTATTGTCTTGTTTGGAATTCTATTCCTGGTTTCGATTGAGTTCCTAATGACGGTGGTTCTCAAGTTCAAGTGAATGTGTTATAGTATTGTCTTGTTTGGAATTATATTCCTGGTTTCGATTGAGTTCCTAATGATGGTGGTTCTCAAGTTCAAGTGTAAGTGTTATAGTATTGTCTTGTTTGGAATTCTATTCCTGGTTTCGATTGAGTTCCAAATGATGGTGGTTCTCAAACAGCTTTTATCAAACAAACAAAAACATTTCTTCATTTGAGAAGTTTCACATTTAGATTATTGGCACAAAAATCAGTCAATAATTACATTAGAAGCAATGGCACTTATCCCAGGTTGTCATAATACATCCACAACCATACCGCTCACTGGTACAAATCCTAGTGGGTGTAACAGTTGTGTAACTATTAAGGTGCTGACAGTATATTTTGTAACACAATCAAGCATTATATAATTAATGATTGGAATTTAAACGGAGCTGATGAATTACTATCATTACCCAATAAGCTGTGCTTGCTCTGTTTCATTTTACGTCATCTAGCAGTATAAAAATAATGATTCTATTTTAAAGGAAGCTGCTGATGTACTATCATCGCCCAATACGCTGTGCTTGCTCTGTTTCAATGTACGTCATCTAGCAGTATACAAATAATGATTCTATTTTAAAGGAAGCTGCTGATGTACTATCATTGCCCAATAAGCCGTGCTTGCTCTGTTTCAATGTACGTCATCAAGCAGTATACATATAATGATTCTATTTTAAAGGAAGCTGCTGATGTACTATCATTGCCCAATAAGCTGTGCTTGCTCTGTTTCAATGTACGTCATCAAGCAGTATACAAATAATGATTCTATTTTAAAGGAAGCTGCTGATTTAGTACCATTTGCTTAATGATCTGTAATTGCTTTGATTGTATGCACACATTTAAGCAGTATACAAATAATGGCTCAACTTTGACCGAAGCTGCCTATTTAGCATTATTTAGCCTGACATGCTGAGATTTGTACCAGAGACTGTTATGGTTGAGTATGTATTAGGTCAAAAGAGAACATGTGCTGTTTCTTCTAAGGTAATTCATTTACAAAATTGATGTCAAATGATCTAGATTTTGAAATTCTACAATAAAGATTTTGTGTGTTTGAGAAACTCTTAAGATCATTTTGCCACTTGGGCACTTCCATCATTAGGATATCAATCATTCCAGATAGACTTCTAAACAAGTCAGTACTATAACACACTGACTTGAAAGGTCAACAATGCAAGTATCAAGTCAATTTCAGGGATAATAAGGTGAGAGACTGCAATCAGTTTAGTACAAAATAAAATGAGTAAAACAGAGTAGGGTTAAACCTGAAAAAATAAGCGCAACAAAACAGCGAACGTGTCGGCAGAAAGCCTTCGTCAGCGAACAATTTCAAAGTCAATTTCAAAGGCAAAAGCCTAGCTTCATCAAAAAGAATAGAGTGGCTTCATGTCAGTGTCAGACACTTAACTCTTCATAAATTCTTGAGTGGCAACAGTGTCAATCTCTTCAACTCTTAACGGACAGTCTTAAGTTTCAATCTTTTTAAAGATTTAAAATGTGAGTGGCTGCATTAGCTATTTCAATTACTCTTCAGTAGGTGCTGACGTGAATATCTTTTTATTCGCTACAGTTTCAATTTCTTAGACTCATCATTAAATGGCTAGTGTCAATCTAGACACGTCCTAAATGGCTAGAGTTTCAATCTCCCCAACACTTTTATAATGGCAGTGTTAATCTCTCCAACTCTTAAATTAAGTGTCTTCAATGTCAATCTCTTAAACTTTAAAACTGACTGGCTACCGTCTCAATCTCTTCGACTATTCATTAACTCACTGAAATGTTACAGTGCCAATCTTTTCGAATTTCAACACATCTTTTAGTGTCTAGATTGTCAATATCTAACAATACCTTTTTTTAATGTTAATGATAATTTCTTCAATTAATGGACATGATGACTAAAACTATGCGGCCCTGAGAAGGACGCTCCTAGGCGACCGTTCCATCCAGACCGAAGGACTCCCTGGGGGTAGTAAACCATCACATTCCCTCCGGAGTGGAAGTGAAGCCAGTCTGACCCATGGAGAGTGGACCGCTTTAAACACGGCGTTTTCTGTCGACCAAACGTCCCCACAGGCCAAGGAGGGGGGCGAGGTACTCAGCTTGCTTAGTTACGCAGGGCCGTGTGGGCGTTTGTGGGAGGGGGGATAAAGAGCTCAAGCTCGACGACCGACCGACGCCATCTCCATAATCACTAATCATATGTCACATACTCCTTACACATATTACCATTAATCACTTAATCACTACTTATGCTTCCATGAATAACATACTCACTACGCATATGTCAAAGACTCACATACTCATTACCCATATGTCCATGAGTAGCATACTCACTACCCGTATGTCCATGAATCACATAATCACTACCCATATGTCAATGAATCAGATATTCACTACCCATATGTTCATGAATGACGTAATCACTAGCCATTTGTAATGAATCACATATTTAAAAAAAAAATATTTTTTGCTGGAATCCGTCCGTCACAATGTGACGATGGTGTGGGCTTCGGAGGACGAAATCCCCAATCCCTGGGATTATTCTTCAGGGACTATAAGCTGGTTCCCAACAGCAAATCGCCTCTCTCCATGCTGCTGGATAACCCAAGGGAACATAATTTGGATGATACAGCTTGGCCCCAGTGACGTCGCAGGAGTTGTCGGAATGTTTCATTGCACCAATAAAATCAGCCTTTCGGGACTCCATCTCAGGGTTTGATTTCAGAGCTTACTTGATGATTTTGTTTGACAGGCATCATATCTTGAATGTTATGTAACAAAAATAATAAAGGCTAAGATTCAAAGTGTATTTATGTGGTTTCCACCACAATTCTTCTTATTACAAAAAAAAAATTATTACAAACTTAGACCTACTTCACAATTTAAATTAATGTGTGAGTATTTGTAGTGTCAATAGTGATAAATGCTTACCGTTGATTAGGTCTAATGGCTTGGCTAATACTTTGTCTTGTCCTAAGCCCTTGTTTGCATGCAAAACGTATGCTCTCATACTTTAAGGTCTCTAAGTGTGGTGAATCATTCTTTAACTGCGAGGGAATCATTGTAAAGTCATTGAAAGTCTACTTAAGATTTGGTTTTTGTGATGTAACCATTGCATTATATATGTATTTTTTTAAAACTAACTATAAAACTAACTATAAAACTAACTATAAAACTAACTATAAAACTAAATATAAAACTAAATATAAATGTGCTATAAATCTGATGTATTTATTTCTGGGATCTATGAGCAAGTATCTGAATTGACATCCCATTCACCAAGGAAATGTAAACAAATGTAGAATATAATGGGACACAAAATGTTCTTGATATTTACACATATTAATTTGGTAATAAATTCACATAACATATTTTAATACCCGGTAATATTGGTTTTATTTTCAATACTTTAAATACAGTCACAATTTAATCACATTATTGAAATACAATTAGAAATGTAAAGAACACCAGACAACCACGTCAATCTAATTAACCAACGAGTCACCTTTCCCTACTTCTATTTCATTTAGGTCAATTAATCTCCCAGCACGTCACAAATGTCTACATACCCCAATTTTTATCATATTACTTACTAGATGAATCCACATGATCTTTTAGGCAATGTGAATATTTTAACTCAAATAATTAATTGAAGCACTATCTGCCGTCCTTACAATCGTCAATATTTTACTCTGTTTTTTAGGGGAGGGCAAGAGATAAAGAGGGAAAATTCTAGACTATAGCATGAATAACAACATTAATGCTGTAGCGGCTGTCCCTAGTGTACATATTTTAGCATATGTGTGTATGTGTGTTGAGAGGCGCTTAGTTAGGAGGAAAGAGAACAATCTAAATACCAGTACGCTCCTACTAAAACAATTCACATTCGTGTGGTATATAGCAAACTGAACCTGGCATGACCGAAGTCTTTGTTTACAGTTTGCTCCGTAACCCCTACCCCCACTAATGTCTCCACCTGAACCCCCCACCCCCCACCCCGGGCCAGTCAGGCACATGATCAAGGCGTTTAAGGCGCATATCCTGCCGAACTGCAGCTGACAAATGGGAAACATCTGCAGACCACCGTTTGAGAACTACCGGACCGTCCCCCCTACCCCCACCAATGTCTCCACCTGCACCCCCCACCCCCCACCCCGGGCCAGTCAGGCACATGATCAAGGCGTTTAAGGCGCATATCCTGCCGAACTGCAGCTGACAAATGGGAAACATCTGCAGACCACCGTTTGAGAACTACCGGATATTCCACCCCCCCCCTCCCCTAATGCAGCACTGTGTCCTGGCAACCATATATGCAGTTATTCGTTATGATGTTTCTAGTCAATAAACTGAATATTTCAGAATTGGGACCGCTGAATGTGTCTTGATGATTTGACCTTGGCAGTTTATACTTACATTCACGTGACTGGTCTCTAGCATTTTCTTCTCGTGTATGCTTCTCTGAGCACCTCTTTCTGTTCTGCTTTCTTCTTTTCTCTCTCTTGACTCTCTCCACAGCCATAGTGCCAACTTGTGTCACCATCGAATGATCCGGCAATCAACGTAAAAAGTGTTTAAAACCAATGGCATCCCGTGTGACCTGGTCTGCCATTGGGAAGCTTTTTGCCACTAGTTTCGTGAGGTCTGTCGCGTACTCTGCCGTGGTCTCCGATGTCAAGAACATGTGTTTTTCCAAAACGTTTTGGAAGAAGGCAGAAGTTCAATGGTCCTTGAATCAATTGGCGAGGGCATCCTTGGGTTTGTCGTAGCTGCCCCTCTCAGCCTCGCTCAATTCGCTGTACACAAATTCATCAGCTGCATCTTTCAGTGCAAAGTAGAGATAGAGGAGTTGATCGTCATCGCTCCACTTACAAATTTACGCAGATGTCTCAAAATGCACAATAAAAGTGTTCCACGCAGAGGTTCCACTGTAAGTTGGAAGATTATTTAAATACTGGTAAAACATGGTATTTGATGTAGTTTTTCCACACCGTGTACTTCTCATCTCAGGTTAACAGAAAATTTGGTCTCTTTAGAGTCTTCACTAGGTTACCATCCCACCGCTGCAACCATTGTAAGGAAACCGTGTGTCAGGCCTCGTTCCTCTATCTACTGTATGTGGATGGTAACCTCGTTCACTCTCTCTTACTCCAACACTCAGGTAACCTCGTTCACTCTCTCTTACTCCAACACTCAAAGTGAAAGGCTAACAGTCAACTTGTTGTCACCTATTTTCTTTGTTATCAAACAAGATCTTGGAATTTTGCTACTTGCTTATAGTTTCTCTCTAATAAGCACTAAACTCTGGCAGTCCTCTACTCCTACCGTTGGACCTCTCTCTGGCAGATCCTCTACTCCTACCATTGGACCTCTCTCTGACAGTCCTCTACTCCAACCGTTGGACCTCTCTCTGACAGTCCTCTACTCCTACCGTTGGACCTCTCTCTGGCAGTCCTCTACTCCTACCGTTGGACCTCTCTCTGGCAGTCCTCTACTCCTACCGTTGGACCTCTCTCTGGCAGTCCTCTACTCCTACCGTTGGACCTCTCTCTGACAGTCCTCTACTCCTACCGTTGGACCTCTCTCTGGCAGTCCTCTACTCCTACCGTTGGACCTCTCTCTGGCAGTCCTCTACTCCTACCGTTGGACCTCTCTCTGGCAGCCCTCTACTCCTACCGTTGGACCTTTCTCTGGCAGTCCTCTACTCCTACCGTTTGACCTCTCTCTGGCAGTCCTCTACTCCTACCGTTGGACCTCTCTCTGGCAGTCCTCTACTCCTACCGTTGGACCTCTCTCTGGCAGTCCTCTACTCCTACCATCGGAGCTCTCTCTGGCAGTCCTCTACTCCTACCGTTGGACCTCTCTCTGGCCGTCCTCTACTCCTACCGTTGGACCTCTCTCTCGCAGTCCTCTACTCCTACCGTTGGACCTCTCTCTGGCCGTCCTCTACTCCTACCGTTGGACCTCTCTCTGGCAGTCCTCTACTCCTACCGTTGAACCTCTCTCTGGCAGTTCTCTACTCCTACCGTTGGACCTCTCTCTGGCCGTCCTCTACTCCTACCGTTGGACCTCTCTCTGACAGTCCTCTTCTCCTACCTTTGGACCTCTCTCTGACAGTCCTCTACTCCTACCGTTGGACCTCTCTCTGACAGTCCTCTACTCCTGCCGTTGGACCTCTCTCTGGCAGTCCTCTACTCCTACCGTTGGACCTCTCTCTGACAGTCCTCTACTCCTACCGTTGGACCTCTCTCTGACAGTCCTCTACTCCTAACGTTGGACCTCTCTCTGGCAGTCCTCTACTCCTACCGTTGGACCTCTCTCTGACAGTCCTCTACTCCTACCGGTTGGACCTCTCTCTGACAGTCCTCTACTCCTACCGTTGGACCTCTCTCTGACAGTCCTCTACTCCTACCGTTGGACCTCTCTCTGACAGTCCTCTACTCCTACCGTTGGACCTCTCTCTGGCAGTCCTCTACTCCTACCGTTGGACCTCTCTCTGGCAGTCCTCTACTCCTACCGTTGGACCTCTCTCTGGCAGTCCTCTACTCCTACCGTTGGACCTCTCTCTGACAGTCCTCTACTCCTACCGTTGGACCTCTCTCTGACAGTCCTCTACTCCTAACGTTTGACCTCTCTCTGGCAGTCCTCTACTCCTACTGTTGGACCTCTCTCTGGCCGTCCTCTACTCCTACCGTTGGAACTCTCTCTGACAGTCCTCTAGTCCTACCGTTGGACCTCTCTCTGGCAGTCTTCTACTCCTATCGTTGGACCTCTCTCTGGCAGTCCTCTACTCCTACCGTTGGACCTCTCTCTGACAGTCCTCTACTCCTACCGTTGGACCTCTCTCTCTGACAGTCCTCTACTCCTACCGTTGGACCTCTCTCTGACAGTCCTCTACTCCTACCGTTGGACCTCTCTCTGGCAGTCTTCTACTCCTACCGTTGGACCTCTCTCTGACAGTCCTCTACTCCTACCGTTGGACCTCTCTCTGACAGTCCTCTACTCCTACCGTTGGACCTCTCTCTGACAGTCCTCTACACCTACCGTTGGACCTCTCTCTGACAGTCCTCTACTCCTACCGTTAGACCTCTCTCTGGCAGTCCTCTACTCCTACCGTTGGACCTCTCTCTGACAGTCCTCTACTCCTACCGTTGGACCTCTCTCTGACAGTCCTCTACTCCTACCGTTGGACCTCTCTCTGACAGTCCTCTACTCCTACCGTTGGACCTCTCTCTGGCAGTCCTCTACTCCTACCGTTGGACCTCTCTCTGGCAGTCCTCTACTCCTACCGTTGGACCTCTCTCTGGCAGTCCTCTACTCCTACCGTTGGACCTCTCTCTGGCAGTCCTCTACTCCTACCGTTGGACCTCTCTCTGGCAGTCCTCTACTCCTACCGTTGGACCTCTCTCTGGCAGTCCTCTACTCCTACCGTTGGACCTCTCTCTGGCAGTCCTCTACTCCTACCGTTGGACCTCTCTCTGGCAGTCCTCTACTCCTACCGTTGGACCTCTCTCTGGCAGTCCTCTACTCCTACCGTTGGACCTCTCTCTGGCAGTCCTCTACTCCTACCGTTGGACCTCTCTCTGGCAGTCCTCTACTCCTACCGTTGGACCTCTCTCTGGCAGTCCTCTACTCCTACCGTTGGACCTCTCTCTGGCAGTCCTCTACTCCTACCGTTGGACCTCTCTCTGGCAGTCCTCTACTCCTACCGTTGGACCTCTCTCTGGCAGTCCTCTACTCCTACCGTTGGACCTCTCTCTGGCAGTCCTCTACTCCTACCGTTGGACCTCTCTCTGGCAGTCCTCTACTCCTACCGTTGGACCTCTCTCTGGCAGTCCTCTACTCCTACCGTTGGACCTCTCTCTGGCAGTCCTCTACTCCTACCGTTGGACCTCTCTCTGGCAGTCCTCTACTCCTACCGTTGGACCTCTCTCTGGCAGTCCTCTACTCCTACCGTTGGACCTCTCTCTGGCAGTCCTCTACTCCTACCGTTGGACCTCTCTCTGGCAGTCCTCTACTCCTACCGTTGGACCTCTCTCTGGCAGTCCTCTACTCCTACCGTTGGACCTCTCTCTGGCAGTCCTCTACTCCTACCGTTGGACCTCTCTCTGACAGTCCTCTACTCCTACCGTTGGACCTCTCTCTGGCAGTCCTCTACTCCTACCGTTGGACCTCTCTCTGGCAGTCCTCTACTCCTACCGCTGGACCTCTCTCTGGCAGTCCTCTACTCCTACCGTTGGACCTCTCTCTGACAGTCCTCTACTCCTACCGTTGGACCTCTCTCTGACAGTCCTCTACTCCTACCGTTGGTCCTCTCTCTGGCAGTCCTCTACTCCTACCGTTGGACCTCTCTCTCACAGTCCTCTACTCCTACCGTTGGACCTCTCTCTGGCAGTCCTCTACTCCTACCGTTGGACCTCTCTCTGACAGTCCTCTACTCCTACCGTTGGACCTCTCTCTGACAGTCCTCTACTTCTACCGTTGGACCTCTCTGTGGCAGTCCTCTACTCCTACCGTTGGACCTCTCTCTGACAGTCCTCTACTCCTACCGTTGGACCTCTCTCTGACAGTCCTCTACTCCTACCGTTGGACCTCTCTCTGGCAGTCCTCTACTCCTACCGTTGGACCTCTCTCTGGCAGTCCTCTACTCCTACCGTTGGACCTCTCTCTGGCAGTCCTCTACTCCTACCGTTGGACCTCTCTCTGACAGTCCTCTACTCCTACCGTTGGACCTCTCTCTGGCAGTCCTCTACTCCTACCTTTGGACCTCTCTCTGACAGTCCTCTACTCCTACCGTTGGACCTCTCTCTGGCAGTCCTCTACTCCTAACGTCGGAGCTCTCTCTCTGACTGTCCGCTTCACTATCCGGCTGAGATGTGTCCAGTCCTTTCCAACCGTAGCTATTTATAAGTCCCGAGCCCATAGAGATTCCTTCCCAGGTCTGTAATCTTATTCCAAATTCTTAGATACTTAAATTTGTCAACCGTCAAAGTGGTCATACACCCGCAGCGCAACTGTCTTCCCAGGGACATCTGATACGCTAGACCTTTGGTCAGATGGCCAGTAACCCTGCTGTGAGATCTGACACGCCCAGCCCTTTGATCAGTCGGTCGGTACCTCCAACCCCTGTCACACCCAAGTCCGCCGAACTCTCTACAATACACTGGCAAGTAGGGTTCTTGCAGCTTTTAAAAGTTGCACTAACACAGACTATCGCTCTTCAACAGATTTTCGCTTCTAATTATCCTTTTCAATGGGGGTATATGGGCTCAGTTGTAACCAACATTTGAACTAAGGTATTTCTTTTTTACCGTATGCCATTAAATGGTGCATGTCAACAATAAGATCTTTATAAGTTGATACGTCATAGAATGGTGCATGTCACCAATGAGATCTTTATAAGTTGATATGTCATCAAACCCTTCATGTCAACAAAAAGATCGTCACAAGTTGATATGACATCAAACCCTTGATGTCAACAAAAAGATCTTCACAAGTTGATATGACATCAAACCCTTCATGACAACAAAAAGATCTTCACAAGTTGATATGACATCAAACCCTTGATGTCAACAAAAAGATCTTCACAAGTTGATATGACATCAAACGGTTTATTGCACACATGTTTTGGTATTCCATTACAAACGAATTTAGGATAGCAATATTCAAAATTGTCCTTGTACTACGCTGTCTTTATAATTAACTTATTTAAAACACAACATATGTGTTCTTCTCTTAGTGATGTATTACCAATATCTAGCACATCTTAGGATCCAATATCCAAAGAGTTTCAAGACTTTCAATTTTTGTTTTCGATACATTCAAATTTGCCTGAAAGTATCAAGTATTCCTTTATTATAGAAAGGTATACATTTCCGGTTAAAGTAAGGAAATACAAATGGATGAAAATGCTAGATCAAAGGTCAGTAAAACCGATTGTAGAAAATTGATTGCATCTTAAATCTAAGCAAAAATCTATGATTGGGAAAAAATCCCTAAAGATGTAATCTAATTTGTAATCTATGTTAAGATTAATTATATTTGACCAGTGCAGTCCACATTAATATACAGACTGTGTTCGGTTGTCTTGCATCTCCAACACCCTCTCTTATGTCAGCAGGAACAGGATCAGCTGGAGTTAGAAGGAATTAAATATACTTAAGTTATGCAGTTCATTTATTTTTCTTGACTTTAGAGCGATATAAATTAAACGAAATTCTTTATTTTGTAAAAAGTAAAAACAATTCTTTAGAGTATTTAAAATTTAACACAATTCATTGGAATGATAGAAATTAATAACCTTTTTTAGAATGTTAGAAATTAAACAATAATTCTCTTGATTTATGGAAATTGAAAAAAAATCTTTTGATGGATTTAAGAAATTGTTTTTTGAAAAAAGATAAAGTTTTAAAATTCTATAGAGTGGTGAAATGTTTTTAAAACTCTTTTGAGTTTGATTTTTAAAATTCAACAGTTGTTAATTTTTTTGGATATTGAATCACCTATAAACAAGCCTTTAAAATATGTAGTACGAGACAAGTTATTACATACAATCACCTATGTATTATTATCATTAATAAGTTACTGTAAGTTACATCTTAAGACCACTGTGACAGTGACACACAGTTTAGTGTAACAATGGCTTGTAACAGTCATGGTGCGAGGCATTTTTACCACAAACACGTAAATATGGCATACCATTTAAACAAATCTTAATATGGAAAATTCCAAAATATCACTCACTCACTGACTAAGAAATCTCAAGCGAAGTGTCACAATATTAAAACTGGAACAAGCTGCAGTAAACACGAAGTGTAGACCATAACCTTGACCAAAGCGGCTACCACTAGATGTCGTCAGGTTGACACTGTGACAGCGTTCACAAAAACTCCTGGACCAAGTTCAATCGAGTTGTTTTGAGGAGGAGCGGAGGTTGTAGTTTTTAGTTGCTTCCGAATGGAACTCTATTATTTGTGGACATTTCACAGATGATGGTAGGGACTGTCTTAAGGGCGAAGACTGTGAAGCTGACACTATTAACGAATTGAACTCTATTATTTGTGGACATTTCACAGATGATGGTAGGGACTGTCTTAAGGGCGAAGACTGTGAAGCTGACACTATTAACGAATTGAACTCTATTATTTGTGGACATTTCACAGATGATGGTAGGGACTGTCTTAAGGGCGAAGACTGTGAAGCTGACACTATTAACGAATTGAACTCTATTATTTGTGGACATTTCACAGATGATGGTAGGGACTGTCTTAAGGGCGAAGACTGTGAAGCTGACACTATTAACGAATTGAACTCTATTATTTGTGGACATTTCACAGATGATGGTAGGGACTGTCTTAAGGGCGAAGACTGTGAAGCTGACACTATTAACGAATTGAACTCTATTATTTGTGGACATTTCACAGATGATGGTAGGGACCGTCTTAAGGGCGAAGACTGTGAAGCTGACACTATTAACGAATTGAACTCTATTATTTGTGGACATTTCACAGATGATGGTAGGGACTGTCTTAAGGGCGAAGACTGTGACTTAACGAAAATATAATTGACCGTTGCCAAATTAACCATGGTGCACATGCACCAGACTTACCCTACATCTTTAAAGTGGTGTACCTACAGATCCGATTAAGTCATTACCTCATGATCTATTGATTGTGTGTTAAAATATTTGAGTGGATACTTATTTATTGAGAGATATTACGACATTATTGTGATACTAGTGATATGGCCAACAATAAGAAAACAAAAGTAAGGAGCACAATTCTACATCAAGCCATGGGAAAGAATAGATTTTGTTGGTTTTATTTAAAGTTACTGGTTTAGGAATTTTTAAATGTAGAAATTTGGATCTTGTTAAAATAGTCCTAGAAAACAAGGAGATGTGTAGGAGTATAGATAAGTTTGTGACATTGGAATCAGTTCCTTCTTTGGGCATGGGTCCACTATTAAATGGCCCAGGGTCTAACGCTTCTAGGAGGACTCACGATTTTAAAAGGTTCACTCTATCATTAACATCATGCTGCACATACTGTTAGTGGCATCATGCTGCACATACTGTTAGTGGCATCATGCTGCACATACTGTTAGTGGCATCATGCTGCACATAATGTTAGTGGCATCATGCTGCACATAATGTTAGTGGCATCATGCTGCAAATAATGTTAGTGGCATCATGCTGCACATACTGTTAGTGGCATCATGCTGCACATACTGTTAGTGGCATCATGCTGCACATACTGTTAGTGAAAGTTGAACAATTTTGGCAGTTACTTTGATTTAAAATTGAATGGACAACATGTTTCCCACGATATTATAAGCATATTCCAAAATGTAATATTATAAATGCGAATCAAAAGCCGTATGCTTTGGTACCATGCTTGATAAAACAACTGCAAGAATAATCATCATTTTTCTCGTCAACAAGTTTTAGTTTTCCTACAAACGAATTGGACAAAAATTAATTAGGACATTGGGTAACCCTAGCAACGCCCCTGCTCCGTACTCAATGGGGAAATTGGTGGAGAAAAGCAATGCCCTCTAAAGGCATGGGCACACGGCGAACTTGCACACGGTCTCACGCCTCGGGGGGGCCTCGTGTTCGAGGGGGCCCCATGCATCTAGGGAGCCTAAAGCCCTGGAATGCCTTATGCTTCTAGGGGCATTATTTTACCAATATTATATTGTATACATTGAAATGTTGTTAGTCATTTGTTTTGCTTTCAAAATACAAATTGAAAGAGCGTTTCTCTATTAGATTTCAAAAGTCTTTCAACACTCACATCTATTCAATTGTTGGTACTAGCTTTAGAGAAGGTTGCTTTGTATGAATGTTCAATTTGAAAAAGAAAATCCATTATTTTGTCTGTGGGGGGGTGTGGGTTGGGAGGAGTAAACCAAAGTAGGTGACAAAAGGCACCGACGTTTATTATTTTTTCATTTAAATTAAGAAAGTTTTCTTAGCAATTTCAAATAAAAAAAGTTTTTACAGTTGAAGCCACTGCATTTTGGTTGGATATTCATGTTGTCTCAATTTCCCAAAGATAAATCACATGTAAATAAGTGTATTGCGTATTTTGTAAATATTTCCTTTCTTCTCATGTATATTACTTACATGAAATTTTCACACAAAAAAATTGTTTTAGATAGCCATACTTTATCGAGAGACGTTTTCTACAAAACATTTTTTTCTCATTTTTTGTAACTGTAAACCTTAAGGAAACCTTTATTGATATCATTTTTCTTTAAAAAACGTGTAAATCATCATCTGCTTTTGGACCGAATTCTTCAAACAAATATTGATATTCTTTTATTGATGAATTTGTTTAAGCAAATAGGTAGATTTAATGAAACTTTTCAAACAGCGTTAACATTTCTAAACAACTTTAAATAAAGGAATTGTGTAACCCGTGCATGGTCAAAGGAACATGTCACAGATCTAATAACCCGTGCTTGGTCAAAGGAACATGTCACAGATCTAATAACCCGTGCTTGGTCAAAGGAACATGTCACAGATCTAATAACCCGTGCTTGGTCAAAGGAACATGTCACAGATCTAATAACCCGTGCATGGTCAAAGGAACATGTCACAGATCTAATAACCCGTGCATGGTCAAAGGAACATGTCACAGATCTAATAACCCGTGCATGGTCAAAGGAACATGTCACAGATCTAATAACCCGTGCATGGTCAAAGGAACATGTCACAGATCTAATAACCCGTGCATGGTCAAAGGAACATGTCACAGATCTAATAACCCGTGCATGGTCAAAGGAATATGTCACAGATCTAATAGTCAGATATCAATTTTGTTTCGTAAAATAATGTATTGTTTTGTAAAATAGAAATAATATGAAGCTGGGGATTTATAAGAAAGTGAAGTAACGGACAAGGGATGTTTGCAGGGATTCATATATTTGGCGCTGGCCATGTTTATTCTAGTTAGTGAGCAATATCTTAATACTGATTGGTGAAGTGTACCGAAGAAGGTATAAATGTGATACCTATAGTTATTGTTATCTTCAGATATATTATTTCATGTGATGTGCTGTATTCAAGTAATAAATATAAAAACAAAAGTTATAAGTCGTGTTTTACTATTAACTATTAATGGACGGCTGTGATTGAAGATAAGTAATACACGTCAATCATTGCAAGTAACGTCATCTGTGTTGCTTATGGTTGAAATGGCTAGAAAGACTTTGCCATTGTATGCTTGTAATTAGTTTTTGTAGTTTTGCGTTTGTTTTAAATGTGGTAAATAATAGATTTGTTTTTTGTTGACTTTGTACCGCGCTTGAAGCCTTTGGGGATGAAGCGTGTTTTTGAAATGAACTTTATTATTATTTATATATATATATATATATATATATATACATATTGCGTTACAGAACCTAAATTTCAACTGGTATCTTTTAAGTTGCTAGCCAGTTAAGTATAGAATTATGCGAAACTAAATTGATGCCTCCTATCATATTAAATGTATCAAACATTGTCTGAGTATGGGCTTACTGAGACCAGTCTCCAAACATTGTCTGAGTATGGGCTTACTGAGACCACTCTCCAAACCTAACCCACAGTTTTGATTTGCGCCCTCGAGCTCCTCTCCCTCCACAACTAAAGTGACAATACTTAAACATTTTAATTTTTAAAAGGCACTGCATGTAAGTAAATACGGTGATTTCAGTGAAAGGATACATTTATGATTGCCTTTGGTATTTGGTATACACTGCTGGAATCTAAAGTTTCTAGGAAAGAAACTAATTCCTGGTTACAAGAATACTGTAAGCAATGAACAGCCGTTCCTAGACAAGAGGTGCCCAAGTCGCACTATTAAGAATATGTTGCCTCCCCTTTATGTGTTAAGTACATGGGATCTCGTCATTTAATTCACTATCAAGGACCTATTGTAAGAATATGTTGCCGCCCCTTTATGTGTTAGTACATGGGATCTCGTCGTTTAATTCACTATCAAGGACCTATTGTAAGAATATGTTGCCGCCCCTTTATGTGTTAAGTACATGGGATCTCGTCGTTTAATTCACTATCAAGGACCTATTGTAAGAATATGTTGCCACCCCTTTATGTGTTAGTACATGGGATCTCGTCGTTTAATTCACTATCAAGGACCTATTGTAAGAATATGTTGCCGCCCCTTTATGTGTTAGACATGGGATCTCGTCGTTTAATTCACTATCAAGGACCTATTGTAAGAATATGTTGCCGCACCCTTATGTGTTAAGTACATGGGATCTCGTCATTTAATTCAGTGGTCCCCAAACGCCGGCCGTGGACCGGTACCATTTCTGGAAACAAAAAAAAAGAGAACACGAAGAACAGAAAAATTTCTGAAGGCCTCCCCATCAATAAAGGAGAATGCACTGAGAGCATCATATTTGGTTTCTAACCGTATTGCTCGGGCTAAAAAGCCATTAACTATCAGTGAAGAATTGATCTTGCCATTAACTATCAGTGAAGAATTGATCTTGTCATTAACTATCAGTGTAGAATTGATCTAGCCATTAATTATCAGGGAAGAATTGATCTTGCCATTAACTATCAGTGAAGAATTGATCTAGCCATTAACTATCAGTGAAGAATTGATCTTGACATTAACTATCAGTGAAGAATTGATCTAGCCATTAACTATCAGTGAAGAATTGATCTTGACATTAACTATCAGTGAAGAATTGATCTTGCCATTAACTATCAGTGAATAATTGATCTTCCCATTAACTATCAGTGAAGAATTGATCTTGCCATTAACTATCAGTGAAGAATTGATCTTGCCATTAACTATCAGTGAAGAATTGATCTTGCCATTAACTAAAGACAAGTTCCGTAAACTTCTAGGAGATGCAGCTATTAAAAAGATGGCACTCGTGCCTTTGTCGCTGGCTCTGTGACTAGGCGCATTGGGGAGATAGCCGAAGACATTGAGACACAATTATAGGAGAGGATTAATACATCACCGTGGCACGCACTCCAGGTTGACAAATCTACAGATGTCGACATAAAGGCAATACTACTTGTTTATATGCGATATCTTTATCATTTGGATATGCATGCTGAATTGTTATGTGCACAATCTTTGCCAGCCAACACCACAGGAGCCGATCTGTTCCAGTCACTGGATGGTTAGAAATCAGGACAACAGAAATGGCCCTTCTGTGTCGGCATATGCACAGACGGAAAAGCTGCTTCCATGACCGGTTGACTGTCTGGTTTAACTGCTCGGATTTAGGAGATTGCACCTGAGAGTGAATCTTCGCATTGTAGCATTCATATGGAAATGCTGGTAAGCCAAAAAAATGTCAGCGGAATTTAATAGCGTATTTATCGATTTAGTTAACCACATCAAAGAACGCGCATTTAAATCGCGCCTGTTTGAGCAGCTTTGTGAGGAGATGGACGCAGAGTTCAAATGCCTTCTCTTGTACACATAAATAAGATTGTTATCCAGAGGATAATCGCTACCCAGAGTAATTGAATTACGAGAGCCATTACAAAGATTTTTCTGAGAAGAGAAGTTGACCCTGGCAGGAAATATCAGTGACCAAGTATGGGTCACAAAACTGGCTTACTTTTGTGACATAGTCAGCTTGCTTAATGAACGCCATCTGTCTCTTCTGGTGGAAAATGGCGACTGTTGGCAGACAAAGTATCTGGATTTAAAGCCAAACTGACGTTGTGGGGACGGCGAGTGAACAAAGGCATTTTGGGCATGCTTCAAAAATCAGCGGGGAATTTAGCCAAGACTGAGCCTGAGCATTCATTCTCCCAGTTGGTGCATGATCACCTGTCTTTGCTTTTGTAAGAGTTCGAGCGCTACTTCCCAAAGACAAAAGACCAACGAACTGATAAGGAATGGACCCGTGACCCATTTGTCAACAAACCAGGCGAATCTAGCATGTCTGTGCAAGAAGATGATCAACTGCTGGAGATTGCAAATGACGGCGACCTTAAAACTACCTTCGAGACAACAACTCTGTCGGTGTTCTGGATTAAAGTCCTGGCTGAATACCCTGAGATCGCCACCACAGCACTTAAATCCCTATTGCAATTTTCGACGTCCTATCTCTGTGAAGCGGATTTTTCTGCTGTGACTGCAACCAAAACAAAAAAATAATAAATTGGACATCAGTAACAACGTCGGTTGTCGTTGTCTCCTATTACCCACAAATGGAACCATCTCGTTGCAGAAAACACGCTCATGGTTCTCATTGAGTTAGCGTTATGGTCAGTTAAAAAGTTAAATCACTTTATATTCCTTTTTGGTGTAACTGTATTTTATTTTGAAGCCATGTTAAACAGCAATGAAATAAAAAGTATAAATCAAAACAATCCAAAATATAAACAATCACGACCCCCAACCAATCAGTGGGCCACGGTAAAATTATCAAACGTTGACCGGTCCGCGGCAATAAAAAGTTTGGGGACCACCGGTTTAATTCACTATCAAGGGCCTATTGTAAGAAGTATTTGCCGCCTCCTGATATTGGCGTTAGGGATTATTGACCCCCTAGACGTTACTTTATACGGCCCTGAGTAGAAATAGGGTTAGGAACCTCAGTGCATTTCTGTTCCCAGTGCCTCCTTTGCTGTATAGACGGCCCTGATTGAGATCACTTAATGTCCAATCACATTTAGATTGTATCACGTGATCCTTTGAACCTGGATGCAGGACACCGTCAAAATCAATCTTTATGTTAACAATGAAATGGCTAAACCTGAAACATTCTGACCCATAGATTGGTAATTTAACCATTATTATGAAAACGTTCGCCAAAAAAATGTTGCTTAACGGATTGTAAATGTCTACCGTTGGCATCCGAAATATTTGGTCATTTCAATTGTATACAATTTATATATTTTCATTGTTTCTATAGTATAGTAGCTACTATCCTAGTGTCTCATTTTTATTTTACTTAGTTTACATGTTTTTAATAATTGTAAAGCGCTTAGAGCTTTATGGTAAGCGCTATATAAAATTGCCTAAATAAATAAATAAATACATATTTTTATTTGGCTACTGGCTACAGATGACCTCCGAACAAGACAGTCATCTAAAGAAAAATTGTATAAAAAGCTTTAAATCCTGTTTGGAAAAACAGTGGACATAAAATAAATTAAAACATGCATTTTATAACAAATGGGTTTGAAGCGCAAAGCATAAAACAGATGACACTATTGAACCAGCAAGAACATTGAGAACACCAACAACAACCTATCAACCTACTGTAGTGACGCACATATAGCTGTTACAAACAAGGAAAGTTTAAGATTGAAACCGTGTACGTCATTCTTGATGACGTCTTCACTGATTTAGGCCAAAGAATTCACTCCTATTCTGATATTGATCGATGTTCTTTGTGCTTATAATTCATGTTACAGGCGAAGGATGTTGGAGTGAACGAGTGAATGAAAGTTGGATATAAAAGGGTTGACAGACGTGAGAGGATTATTATGTTCACGGTGACACGGTGAACTGAGATCGTGTTGTGAGCCAGTGAACTGAGATCGTGTTGTGAGCAGGTGAACTAAGATCGTGTTGTGAGCCTGTGAACTGAGATCGTGTTGTGAGCAGATGAACTGAGATCGTGTTGTGAGCCGGTTAATTAAGATCGTGTTGTGAGCAGGTGAACTGAGATCATGTTGTGAGCAGGTGAACTGAGATCGTGTTGTAATCAGGTGAACAGATCGTGTTGTGAGAAGGTGAACTGAGATCGTGTTGTGAGCAGGTGAACTGAGATCGTGTTGTGAGCCGGTTAACTGAGATCGTGTTGTGAACAGGTGAACTGAGATCGTGTTAAGGAGCAGGTGAACTGAGATCGTGTTAAGGAGCAGGTGAACTGAGATCGTGTTGTGAGCAGGTGAACTGAGATCGTGTTGTGAGCAGGTGAACTGAGATCGTGTTGTGAGCCAGTGAACTGAGATCGTGCTGTGAGCAGGTGAACTGAGATCGTGTTGTGAGTCAGTGAACTGAGATCGTATTGTGAGCAGGTGAACTGAGATCTTGTTGTGAGCCAGTGAACTGAGATCGTGTTGTGAGCATGTGAACTGAGATCGTGTTGTGAGACAGTGAACTGAGATTGTGTTGTGAGACAGTGAACTGAGATCGTGTTGTGAGACAGTGAACTGAGATCGTGTTGTGAGACAGTGAACTGAAATCATGTTGTGAGCCGGTGAACTGAGATCGTGTTGTGAGACAGTGAACTGAGATCGTGTTGTGAGCAGGTGAACTGAGATCGTGTTGTGAGACAGTGAACTGAGATTGTGTTGTGAGACAGTGAACTGAGATCGTGTTGTGAGACAGTGAACTGAGATCGTGTTGTGAGACAGTGAACTGAAATCGTGTTGTGAGCCTGTGAACTGAGATCGTGTTGTGAGACGAGAGATAGGACTCTCGACAGTGAGACGTTTTGAGATAGTGAATTTTGTCAGTTTGCTGAGTGGAATATTGTCATACTTTTGGATTCGTATTGATTAACTGTGAAGACGCATTGCGGTTGTGATGCTGTCATCAATAAAATGACTTTTACACCTTGAAGTTTATTGTTTTGGTTGAATCATATTATACACCTAGACAACGAGCCAATTATTCCATTAGTAGAATATTTGACAGTAGAAAATATTATAATTACAGCACATGGTTTCATGGTAAAACAATTTGTTATGATTTATATATAGTTTAAAGGTAGTAAATACAACAATGAGAGCACAGAGTTCAAAGTTAGCACATCGTTTAAAAGTAGCACATGGGATAACGACAGTGCATAGTTTAATGGTAGCCCATTCAATAATAAAAGTGCTTAGTTTAATAATAGAAACTATTAAAAAGACACTGCATATTTTAATGGTAGCACCTATTATAATGACAGCACACAGACAAATTGTAGCACATATTAAAATGATTGTAAAAAGACTTATGTAGCACATAATAAAATGACAGTACAAAGACTAATGGTAGCACATAATATGACAGTACAATCACTAATGGTAGCACATAATATAACGAAGGAAAATAATTTAATGCATATGACTGATAATCAATGCTAGGTTTCCAAATGCGTGAGTCTAATAAGTCAAAGATAGCTTAAAAGATGATAATTTATAATAAGTCAATGATAGGTTACACGGTGATAATTTATAAAAAGTCAATGATAAGTTACAATATGATAGGACCTAATAAGTCAATGATAGGTTACAATATGAAATCTGATAAGTGAAGTTTACTTTCTTCATATGCGTATATCTGATAATATATCATTTCATCACTTACCTTTTCAAAAAGCTCATAGTTGAGTAGTAGTTAGACAATGATAAGACTTCTCAAAATGGATATTTCAACTGAACAAATACCCAAGTAAATGTTTGATGTCCTATCTTTAAATCTGTCTGTTTAGATCAGATCATGTGACTCATTTAACGTAATCTCTAGCGTGTATATTCACAATAAGTAATGTCAAGTTCGTTTTATAGGAAGGTCGTTATTGATTTAGGAGTAAAAAGTTTGCCCACAGAATATATTGATTGTTTTATTATTATTGTAAACGTACGTTTGATTGAAGTGCACGATTCAATTCAGAAGAAGTTCCAAGTCCAAGATATTATGTTTAATTCCTAGAGAATATCAAACATTGGTGGGTTTTTTTAAATGCTATTTTATATGGGGAAAGAATTTGGTGGGAGAGTGGGTGCTTTTACGTACATGTGTCTACATATTCAACCTGTCTTGGAAGAGTGCGCTGGTTTCAACTCAATTAGTTTGATTTTCTAAAAATGTATGCGTGTCTAGGGGTTTGGTTTTGACGGTGGTTAACCCTTGCTGAAATGTAACGGTCCTTGATACACTTTCAAAAAGAGTTGTGTTGAGAGAGTTGAATTACAAGTTATTTAATGAAACGGTTAGTGCTATAGTTTAAAAAGTGTCTTTATGGTGTGCGTGTTGAATTACAAGTTATTTAAAGAAACGGTCATTGTTATATTTTAACCTTTGTTGTTGTGTTGTGAGTGTTGAATTACAAGATATTTAATGAAACGGTAGTGATATAGTTTAAAACTCGTTGTTGTGTTGTGTTGAATGACAAGTTATTTAATTTTTACGCCATGTTTTCATTAAGTCATATATGTAAAAATCTAAACTAAATAATTTAAGACGGATACATTTCTACAATCTAACTCTGCTTCTATTCAAAATCCAATCCTACCAGTCTAAGCTCAATCACATGTCAAGATTCTGGGTGCGTCAAATTACTTGCTATATTTATTAATTCAAACAAGTCAAACATTCAAGAATTAATTATGTCAGTCAAATGACTGCTTACCTAATCTTTATTTCAATCATAAATAAAATCTATACATATTAACGCTTGAGTGACGTAGAATGAAAAGATCGATTGGTTCCACATGAGATAACGTTGGGAGAATATTTCATGTTAGTGAATACAGCTATTTATTGGCAGACGACTTGAGATTTTGCCAAGTCTTTTGAAAGAATATTCAACAAGGTTTTGCTAATAATGGATATTCTTTTAATTAGCTCCAGATTATTGGATATTTTCAGTTTTACAGCAAGGTGTAAAAACAAGGCTTTTCAGTATCGTGATCTCAGTCTACATTTCTTAAACTGGTGCTGATCTTATTAATGAGAATGTCAGGCAAATTGTATGCATTGAGACATAGTTCAAAGCAGCATTGCATGATTTGGGATGGTTACAGAGCGTAGCATTATTATAGCAACTACAAAAGACATTTCATATTACATTTCATTGTCATGCCATTGTTACATACAATATCATTGTCACACACGATTATTGAATCATATTGACGTATTATAATATGGCACGTGATAAATCATGGTCAAGCTCATATAGCTTTAACTCTGACATTCCAAATATTCGTCATCCTTACAGATACTTTCATTCTATTTCATTATTAAATGACATAAAACATATCTATGGTGTCCTTTTCAATACTTTTCTCCCACTTAATGAATCAACGTCAACCAAAACAAGCTCTAACTACTTCTATTTGTTACTAACAAAACAATGGTGACGGCTACTTCCCATCTACCTAAGTTACTTGATCAAACGTATATTCAAGTAACGCACGTTGTAAGAATCACATGTAGTGCAAGCTCCTGGAGATTTTTTTTTTGCGCATTTATTGCACACCTCTTTGTACACATTGTAATTAATGATTATTAAAACGTTTTTATACATATTATTGACTCAAGAATAGATTCTTTTGTTCAGCAATGGATAAAAATAGTTTCTTTACCAAACATGTTGTTTTCATTTAACCTCATGTATTGTACGATATTTAATCATCATAGTAAAACTCTTACCAAATATCGCATTTTAATTTTTTCAAACTTAAGATATGGTTAATTTTTTTTTAAATAACCTCGTTAGTTTAGTTTAATTTTTCTTCTGACTACTGAACAGAACACACTTAAAGATCCCAAACCCTTTCACAACCCATATGTTGGTAAGCCGATAGCCAGTCAGCCAGTGCCGTGTCACATATGACGTAAATTACATTGACACCGTAAGTCCTACTACCTTCCCCAACCGCTCCAGCCAATTGTCTGGGAATAGTGGTGACATTTTGTATTTCTTTTGTGGGTTTAGTTCATTTACAACTACGAGTCAGACTGTGGCAATCAACATTTAACAAATCAATGACATGTTGCCCCACTGACGTTTTAAAAGTATTTTTTTTTACCAAGTTAGTCACATTACTTCCCTTAATACGCGTGTTTCCTCCCATAATTCTTGGTGAAAAGATCTGCTCCATAAAGCAGATTGCTGCAGAACGTTCAAAGCGTGTACGGATCTATGGAAAAACTCATGAAAACAACTTTGTTTGGACAAGGGTCAGATGAAAACTGTTATCTCGATTATGGACAGGTACATGGACGCTGAATGTTACAATGTATATTTTTTAAAATTAATCTTTATCCTTACTAACAATGTATGCTTCATTTTTTTTTTAAATCTCCCTTTATAGTCATAATTAAAAGCTATTAATAAGAAACTATTCTCTAGATTATCTTGACATGATCACAGCCTACTTCAAAAAAGAAATTCCCGTTTGTTTTGAATCGAACCCACGTAGAGACGCGTCATTAGCAACTTGCTAGGCGACGGTAACGTCAACAAACATTTGTATTTTAAAGATTGCGTTATGAGAATAGTCTCACTCCATAGTGTGTTGTTAGAACAGACGCACTCCTTAGTAAGTAGCTAATAAAATCCTGTGTGAGAAAATACTCATCATTATTACAGTGAGACTACACCCTGTCAAGTTGTTTGAAAATACGTTTTCACTTTAGCCTGTAAGTTGAGAGTGTATACATTATTTATTATAACCTAATTTTATTGGCTAATTAACTAACATTTGAAATGACTGAATGTGCATCTATTTTGGATAGAATGGGTGGGAAATCTTTTCTTTTTTCGAACAAACAAAAATATTCATTCTCCAAACATGGTAAATATATAAATTATTAAATTGCGTGGAGTACATCAAATTAAATGTTTATAGAGACAAGACACTTGTTCAAATCTAATGAGTAGGGAGGTAGGTTGGCCTATTACAGAGACAAGACTAAGACACTTGTAAAGTATAAGTCTGGTTAATACGTAGGTAGATATGTACTATTACAGGGACATGACACTATCACTAGTAATTATAAAGTATAAGTTAAGTCTACTGTTGAATATGTAGGTAGGCCTATTACAGAGGCAAGACACTAAGTCTAGTGACACGATGGGTTGTTAGACCTATTACAGAGGCGAGATACTAAGCCTAGTGACAAGATGGGTAGGTAGGCCTATTACAGAGGCAAGACACTAAGTATTGTGACAAGATGGGTAGGTAGGCCTATTACAGAGGCGAGACACTAAGTCTAGTGACAAGATGGGTAGGTAGGCCTAGCAATAATATATAATATACTATTAAACCAAAGAGGAAACGCATTTACTACACGCTGGACAAAGTTGATGGGTTAGAGACTACTACAATACTCGGAAGACGAGTTAATATGCGGGTTCTCGATCTACCTCCCCTTATTATTAACATTATTTGACAATGTTTCAGTCATAGCACCAAGCAAACGATTCTAAAATCACTTTTTTTCTCTTAGTTCATATTTCCTGAAGATGAAAAACTTCCGGTCTCCTTAGTTACTTGATTTATTTAAAAGTGAGAAGCGAAAAAAAAAAGAGAATATTTTGTGCAAAAGTTAAAATTGAAACACATCGGCTAATGAAGAATGTCTTTAACTTTTTGTTGAAATATGTTATTATAAAAATAGACTTAAGCACCTGAATATCCTAACAAATAAAATTCATTTCAAAAATAAGTGTTACATTTGATGATCGTTTTGTTTTGCTTGTATTTAACGTTTCTAATTTTTTAAAAAGTAGAGTTTCAGTGCCAAAGTACGATTACAAAAAAAAAAAAAAAAAGCGATACCTTTTTAAATTAGTTTTATTTTAATTTAACACCATTATTCTAATAAAAATAACCTCAACTGAACAACTTTAAAATATAATATATATCTGGTTAAAAAAAGGTTTAACAATGTTTGCAAAATTCTTAAAAAGACATTGCTTTTGGTATTTGTATTCATAACTACAATAATTCAAATACTCGAGCCTTTACTTAATACTTTTGGAGTTGCAGACGGCATTCGTTTTAAAGCACGGACATAGAAGATATTGCACCTCAAATATTTTCATTGAAATATCAACTAATGTTCGCGTGCATTTATTTTATTATTATATAATTAAATATTAGTTCACTAAATACTTTTAGGATAAATATAACTAATTGATCGAAACGTAATTTTTATTTTATTATTAATTGCATATTCATAGTATATTTGGAACGTTAAATTTTGACAAATTACAATTTAATTTAAATGTATAGTATAACAATAAATGTGAGGCTCCAATTAAACTTATAATTAATACATTATCTTGCAGACTGTCCAAAGATTGACCCTCGCTGAATCAGAGATAGTTAAACAACCTAATGGTAAAATATTAATTATAACATGAAAAGTTTTTTTAGACTTAGATAAGGCAAATTTTATATGAAATGCTTTTAGTCTTTTAGTTTGCAATTTTATAAAGACCAAAAAAAAAAGTTTGTGTGTCTGAGTCTAAGATAGAACGGGGGTAATAGAAAGAGAGAGATAGAGAGAAGAAAATAACATGGTTGGGGACAAACAGAACATATGAGTTGATGGAAGTGGAAGTGTTATTTGTGAGAGAGAGAAGGTTACAAAGAAAGAGGAAAAAAAAGAAATATTAAAATTTAGAAATTTATTTTCTCTTGACTTTTGCTGTTTTATATTTATGAACTACTATCACTCTATACAGATAATGGCACTTATGATAGCCGAGTATATGGTGGCACAGATGACAGTCAAGACGATGATGGCACAGATGACAGTCAAGTCGATGATGGCACAGATGACAGTCATGACGATAATGGCACAGATGACAGTCAAGACGATAATGGCACAGATGACAGTCAAGACGATGATGGCTTTGATAACGGTGATAAAGACATTTGTAACAAACAAGATGAAGAAGATCTTTTCTATGGTAATTATTTGTTATAATTCTCATTGATCTGCTTGTATACAACATTTGAAATCATTCCTATTGATGTATGTAATACAACATTCTATGTCTCATAAACTGACTTGTAAATTTATATCTTGTGATTTTATTGTTTACAAATTATAAATAAGGGCATGTGTAAAAAATGTATTAAAATGTGAAATGGCTTAGAATAATTTGATTATAATCTTATTAAAATGTACTTTCTTTGATCACCTTGTCAGGTACACATGAAACCCAGGTGTCAGAAGGTGGAGAAGCAGATCTACACAAACATCTTGTTGGCTGTAAGAAGAATCCAGGTCACACAAACTTTGTACCTGTCAACGATTTTAACATCAGTCACCTGCCTGAAGGTCACCATGACTACGACCTTGTTGAGTTCATCAAAGCTACAGCTGACCTGACTGTCAGAGTAGATGTTAAAATGACCAGTACAGAAAGACCAGAATTTCGGCCAAACACAACAGTCCCATACGCCTTTTATAACATGAGAGGAAGTGACGTCATGAGGGTAGGGACTGGGATGGTGTATCATGTAAACAAGTGGACAGAGGAATTCATCAAGGAATACAACAAGGGAACTTGTCCATGTCACAAGTGTCAACACTCGGACACACCCAGCAAAGTGTGGGGGTTGGTATGGATGTTGTCGGCCACACACGTGGTGTTTGATGACCTTGAGGCGAGACACACCACGTGTAGATTGTTCTTTGATGGACAAGATAGTCCACTGGTCACTCTTGATGGCTGGACGGTGTGTGGGGCAAACATTGAGAGAGACAGGTGTGAGTTGAAATGTGTGACATGTGACGTAGATTTACTGGATAAACTGGTCAAGATGTGGAGACACTGGCGTGGTCTATGGAGGAAAGTAGACAACAAATACAAGAGTTCTAGAAATAATGTAAAGTTGACATTCATAGTATCACATCCACATGGATGTCCTAAACAGATCTCTGTAGGACAATGGATAGACAGGTACGTGGTGGATGAGTATGATGATGATGTGTGTGATACCAAGTACACGTACACAACATGTACATGTCCAGGCAGTAGTGGGGCTCATGTCCACCCACTGGGGTATGGTGACTGGTTGTATGACCTTCATCTCCACAGTGGGGTCAACTCTAAGGGAAACAATTTTTGTGGCTTTGGTCGGGAGTGGCCCTATTATCGCTAATGTCAACAAACAATGTTTTAATGTTTTAAATAATTCTATACAATTATACAAAGTTGTATCAACTGTTTAGTGTTGTAGTAGACAACACCACCCACCCCAACACCACGCCCCATGAACGCCCCCACCTCCAGTATCGGCGCCCCTAACTTTCACTATCACATCTCAAGTATTTATAACATATCACAATTTAGTTAGAAACTTTATTTTAAAATGTCATCTCTAAACTGTTGAATCAATTAAATGTATAAAATATGTTCTATTTAAAACCATTTCTTCTATTGTATACCATTTTAATACGTTTTGTCAACTTTTATAAGATGTAATAAACTGAGAAATAAAATTATTTCGATTTGTTTATTTCTTGTATGTTTGTTGTTTATGTTAAAGTTAACATTGACATACAAGGTAATATTGCACATAATGTATGTTGTTACTTATGATTATACTATTTAAGTGTTACTTTAGAAAATATTTAAAGTAAAGTTTACCATCTAGACATCTGACATTTGGTAGGAAATCATCACCTACATAAAATGATGACATCAATACATTAGTGGCTGGTGGTTGACTACTGCGACCTGATATCAATGCAACCTTCGGGTTGGTCGGTATGTCTCCGAACAGTGGTTGGTCACTGACATCTTGTCGTGTACAACAACCTGATATCATTACAACCTCTGGGTTGGTCAGTATGTCTCCACTCAGTGGTTGGCTCAATTAATAATAACATTCGACATACATTAACTTTTCGGTAATTATTCTTTGTGCATACAGATAGGTAAATGATAAAATATCACTGACAACCATGTAGTTGTTGTAGATTGTAGCATTTAAATATAAAAATAAAATATTGAATACTTATATTGATACATTCTCTATAAAAACATGACAAATTAGTAGTTTACATGTGAAACTGTGAGCTGGGAATTCCCAGTGATTAAATCGTACCACCAACATTTGACACGTAATGCTAACGACATTGTTTCTGTTGTATAATATATTGTAAGCGACACCAGTTTTTTTAGGGGGGGGGGGTGGGGAGGGGGTTGGGCAAACCTTGTAAAACAATCTTTCACGTTTGTCGATATATGAGTCTGGTGGACTCTGTACCTAGATCTATGTCTACGGTCCTGATGAACTCTGATGCAATGGTAGCACATAGCGTAATGGATTCACTTAATTTAGTGGTAGCACTTGAAATAATCGATCCACTTGATTTAGTGATAGCCTATGGAATAATAGATGCACTTGGTATAGTGATAGTACATGGTGTAATGGATGCACTTTATATATAGTGGTTGCACATTGAATAATATATGCACTTGATATAATGGTAGCATAATATATAGTGTATGTAATTAATACAATGTACACAATAAAAATTCTAGCACATTACATAATTCTAGCACATCATGTAGTTTTATCACAGTGCATAATTAATGCACTAGATATAATGGTAACTTTTATATAATGGTTGCACATGTTAAAATGGTAAAATTTGTTATAAAGACTATACATAGTTACATGGATTCACTTGATATAAGTAAAACATATTGAAATGTTATTATCCTGTCGCATGTAGTATGTAAAATAAGAAATGTTATAGTTTCCATATATGAATATATTCTATAATCAGCTTTAAGACGAATGTAGCTAATATATAATTATTGTATCATATAAACATTATTTTTTTAAAACTTGGTTTCTTTAAAACGAGACATTATTTCAAATCCCCGGGTGAACTTTGAACAGTTATTTACTATTTAATATGAGATAGGACTGGCGAGGTGAGAATCACTGATGATTAAGTTACCGTAACTAAATTCTGAAAGTAGTCCAGGCATGAATGTAAAAGAGTGGCTGGCGTAGGAACTCATGCGAACAAAAAGCACGCACGTTTTGGTAGCGTGGGAGAACGGCAGAACGAATGAGAGAAGGACAGTGTAGTCCTTTAGTTTTAGAACCAAGTCTTTTGATAAGGTTTGTGAGAAAGACTTACGGCACTAATTGGATCAGTTGTGTTATTGATCGTTATGGTAATGTTCAATTCATGTTTTACAAGCAGACTTAAATATCTCAACTCGCAGGTGACTAATGTTCAATTCATGTTTTACAAGCAGACTTAAAGATCTCAACTCGCAGGTGGCTAATGTTCTATTTATGTTTTACAAGCAGACTTAAATATCTCAACTCGCAGGTGGCTAATGTTCTATTCATGTTTTACAAGCAGACGTAAATATCTCAACTCGCAGGTGACTAATGTTCAATTCATGTTTTACAAGCAGACTTAAATATCTCAACGTGCAGGTGGCTAATGTTCTATTCATGTTTTACAAGCAGACTTAAAGATCTCAACTCGCAGGTGACTAATGTTCAATTCATGTTTTACAAGCAGACTTAAATATCTCAACTCGCAGGTGACTAATGTTCAATTTATGTTTTACAAGCACACTAAAATATCTCAACTCGCAGGTGACTAATGTTCAATTCATGTTTTACAAGCAGAATTAAATATCTCAACTCGCAGGTGGCTAATGTTCAATTCATGTTTTACAAGCACACTTAGATATCTCAACTCGCAGGTGACTACTGTTCAATTCATTTTTTACAAGCACACTTAAATATCTCAACTCGCAGGTGGCTAATGTTCAATTCATGTTTTATAAGAACACTTAAATATCTCATCTCGTAGGTGGCTAATGTTCAATTCATGTTTTACAAGCAGACTTAAAGATCTCAACTCGCACGTGACTAATGTTCAATTCATGTTTTACAAGCAGAATTAAATATCTCAACTCGCAGGTGGCTAATGTTCAATTCATGTTTTACAAGCACACTTAAATATCTCAACTCGTAGGTGGCTAATGTTCTATTCATGTTTTACAAGCACACTTAAATATCTCAACTCACAGGTGGCTAATGATCTATTCATGTTTTACAAGCAGACTTAAATATCTCAACTCGCAGGTGGCTAATGTTCTATACATGTTTTACAAGCACACTTAAATATCTCAACTCGCAGGTGACTAATGTTCTATTCATGTTTTACAAGCAGACTTAAAGATCTCAACGCGCAGGTGACTAATGTTCTATTCATGGTTTACAAGCACACTTAAATATCTCAACTCGCAGTTGGCTAATGTTCTATACATGTTTTACAAGCAGACTTAAATATCTCAACTCGCAGGTGGCTAATGTTCATTTCATGTTTTACAAACACACTTAAATATCTCAACTCGCAGGTGGCTAATGTTCTATTCATGTTTTACAAGCATACTTTAATATCTCAACGCGCAGGTGGCTAATGTTCTATTGAACAAAAGGCATGGATCATTTTTTTTAAATGATGGAAAATAAAATAAAACAGAATTCATTTAAGTAATAAAAATAGTGTATTTTAATGTTTAGTCTAGTAAGTTAAATAAAGAAATATTTTTTTTTTAAATATCTAGACTTTGCTCTCCACTAAGAGTGAGTTTTTATTAGCAAAATTATTAACTTATACTAGATAAGTCATTAAAGTAATAACGTGTAACATTTGTGATAACCAAGAAAAAATATTTTCTGAAAGCATGGCTATATTTTTTAATAGTTACACAACATGAATCATGCTGTTCTAACGCATTCTTCTTCTTAGGATTTGAATTCAGCATGGAGAGAAAGAACTTTTCTCTTAAAGGTAAATCTTATTGTGGACTTCTTCGCTGTCATGTGGATAACGTCACAGAAGAGAACGTCTCGGCGCTCATCAAGATGGACATTTATTATCTAAATAACAGGACTCTACTTTCTACGATGTTATCTAAGGACTCAGAAATTCAATCTCACACAGGAAACACGGTGACCCTCGCTGG
Source organism: Lymnaea stagnalis (assembly GCA_964033795.1). NCBI lineage: Eukaryota > Metazoa > Mollusca > Gastropoda > Lymnaeidae > Lymnaea > Lymnaea stagnalis. The sequence continues at coordinate 231,100 of CAXITT010000056.1, forward strand.
ATCAATGTCAGAGCATCATGGAGAGCTTCGCTTGTACTTTACTGAAAGAGTCGACTGTCTGGAAGCTAATTTTATATGCAGGATTAATTTTTTTCATGTAAATGGTCAAACGGAATTCTCTGAAATGGCAACGCTGTCAAATCCTCGTGAAAAGGTGGGCAATGATCTGCATATGAAATCACAAATTTCGTTTGAACAAACGATCTCCGATCAGTCTGGTCAGTTTCTAAAAAATGTAATATCCCCAAATGATTTTGTGAGGGACAGAATGTCTTTCAGTTTTAAAACGGGCAGTTCCGGTCCCGTTTCTTCAGACAAACATTCTGAAATACCGTTAAATACTTTGATAGACACAGAGACAAACCAGGAACCTGATGTCAACCAAAAGTTGTCTGGTTTACAATCTAGGCTAGTGTCCATGTTGAATATATCAATGACGGAAATGTTCATCAAAATTAAAAACATGATTGAGAATGAAAGAATGTTGAACAGAACCGCCATTGAAAAGCAAGATATAGAGAAGTTTGTACAACGGAGTAATGACGTCATGTTTTTAAAGCTAGACGCCAAACTAAATGAGATGATAAATAAAGTAGAAGTCTGTGTTTCAAGGAAAGAATTGACTCAAGACAACATTGGCAATGTAAACATGTCACAAATAGAGAGCTCATTAGATTCCATTTCTCAAAAACTTGAAGATTTGTGGACCAATCAAAAGATGCAAGAGGAAATTCTTGCTAATTGTTACAGCACACCTGCTACCACACAAATACCAGAAAAAACGGTAAGTACTTAAATAATTCATGGTTTGTACAAACATAAGTCATAAATAAACAATGTCCTGTGGTAATTTACATTTCATAAATATTTTAAATTAAATTTCTTTTCATAATTGTAACCAATTATTGTCTCTGCACTGTTCCCTCTGTTTTGTTCTCTGGTCAGCTAAAATGTGAAAGAGGAATGGAGAGTTCGCTGAGTCCCAGAGTTGTGACGTCAGTTCACAACAACACAAACGTTTTGTGTGATACAAAAACTGACGGCGGTGGGTGGATAATTATACAGGTAAGGTACATGGATTATCTACACATGTAAGTTACACCGATTATCATACAGGTAAGTTACATGGATTATTATATTTGTAATTTACATGGACTATCATACAACTACGTTACAAGCAGCAATGTGGCTGTATTGTTAGAACGGGCAAATTATTCAGCTGCCATCTTCAACAAAAAACTCTACAGTTGTCTAACAACGAAGCCTGGTGATATAAAAAGAACCTGCAAAGTGTACCTCCCCCACTCCATAAATGTTTCTTTGCCATTGGTTAAACGTCATTGATAATTATCTTCATGGAAAAGTTTTTTTGCTCGAAACATCATATCCTTGACAAAATAATGTATAACACAAATGATCCAAAACCTCTTTTATCTGACGCCCCACTTTAGTGCATCAAATAGCTTAAAACCCGTGAATAGACCCCTATAGTGAAGGACAAAATTGGCGCCTCAATACTTGTTTTAGGAATATGTAAACTATTTAAATCTTGAATGTCAACATTATGTGGACATAATTGGCGCCTCATTACTTCTTTTAGGAATATGTAAACTATTTAAACCTTGAATGTCAACATTATGTGGACATAATTGGCGCCTCATTACTTCTTTTAGGAATAAGTAAACTATTTAAATCTTGAATGTCAACATTATGTGTCAATAGAATTCAATGTTATATGTTCCGCAATGTATGATTGACATTCTTGTACACATTGTACACCTCTTTACAAGAAAGCAAGTAAACTCCTTTCCCATTTCAAAGACTGAATTCCCCCCTTTTAATTCGAGTTGCCCCCCCCCCCACACCACGCTAGGGAGCTTAAGCCCCCACGTTTGGTTCATGTGTCCAACTGAGTAACCAATTAGGTCATATTTCTTTTACAATTTTATACTTAATTACGTCATATGTCAGTCAAACTGAATATTCATTTATGTTAAATTTTAGTAAAACTAAATACTCATCGATGTTTTATGTCAGTAAATTTGAATACCAGCAATATCATATTGCATTCAAACAGAATACCCACCTATGTAATATGTCAGTCAAACTGAACACCCAGCTATGTCATATTACAGTCAAACGGAATAATCAGCTATGTCAAATGTCAGTAAAACTGGTTACCCAGTTATTTCATATGTCAGGCTGAATATGAATACCCTGCTTTGTCATATGTCCATAAAACATGAATACCCTGCTTTGTCATATGTCCATAAAAATGAATACCCTGCTATGTAATATGTAAGTAATCCTGGATATCCAGCTATTAGATATGTCAGTCAGGCTGAATACCGAGTCCAACTTAATACACATCTACCAAGATTTCTTTCAATGAGTAAAAGTTTAAGACGGCTGAACATTTGGCCCCTTAATAATCAACGTAGTCCTACTCAGTTCTGATCACACTGAATCTTCCGCTCCTCTTAAAAACTATTTAAAAGACATTCTTGAAAACATTCTTTGTATCGGCACTGGACCGCACAAGTCTCACTAAAATCCCTTCCCCCCCCCCCCCCCCCC
>CAXITT010000056.1:234006-275017 GCA_964033795.1 Lymnaea stagnalis
AACTTTTCGTCACTCTAACAAGCTAACATTTGGCACAATGACTCGTTGTGGACGGCACTGAATGACCAACTTTTCGTCACTCTAACAAGCTAACATTTGGCACAATGACTCGTTGTGGACGGCACTGAATGACCAACTTTTCGTCACTCTAACAAGCTAATATTTGGCACAATGACTCGTTGTGGACGTCACTGAATGACCAACTTTTCGTCACTCTAACAAGCTAACATTTGGGACAATGACTCGTTGTGGACGTTACTGAATGACCAACTTTTCGTCACTCTAACAAGCTAACATTTGGCACAATGACTCGTTGTGGACGGCACTGAATGACCAACTTTTTGTCACTCTAACAAGCTAACATTTGGCACAATGACTCGTTGTGGACGTCACTGAATGACCAACTTTTCGTCACTCTAACAAGCTAACATTTGGGACAATGACTCGTTGTGGACGGCACTGAATGACCAACTTTTCGTCACTCTAACAAGCTAACATTTGGGACAATGACTCGTTGTGGACGTCACTGAATGACCAACTTTTCGTCACTCTAACAAGCTAACATTTGGCACAATGACTCGTTGTGGACGGCACTGAATGACCAACTTTTCGTCACTCTAACAAGCTAACATTTGGCACAATGACTCGTTGTGGACGTCACTGAATGACCAACTTTTCGTCACTCTAACAAGCTAACATTTGGGACAATGACTCGTTGTGGACGGCACTGAATGACCAACTTTTCGTCACTCTAACAAGCTAACATTTGGGACAATGACTCGTTGTGGACGTCACTGAATGACCAACTTTTCGTCACTCTAACAAGCTAACATTTGGCACAATGACTCGTTGTGGACGGCAACGCTTTCTTTCAAATGTTTAGCCCCATCCCCATCGAACAAATGCTCCAGTTTTTTTTAATGTAAACATGATGATATATGATGACGCGCATGTCACGAAATAAAATTCCCCATAACTGCGCAAAATTATTTTTTATTTTGTTTTTTGTTTTAAGAACCATAGTGCAGTTGCACTTGGTGTTCAATGTTTTATTTTGTTTTAAGAACCATAGTGCAGTTGCACTTGGTGTTCAATGTTTTATTTTGTTTTAAGAACCATAGTGCAGTTGCACTTGGTGCTCAATGTTTTATTTTGTTTTAAGAACCATAGTGCAGTTGCACTTGGTGTTCAATGTTTTATTTTGTTTTTCTGAAATAGTTGATGAAATAAATCTGTGTTGTCAAGGCGGGTGGGTTATTAGAAACAGTAACATAGTTCAGGAGAATGACAAAGATGTGCGGTTGGGAGCCTAGGGGTGGGAGCACAAATTGGTATTCTCATAAAGAGCGTTACATGTATACACGTGTTGCCATTTTCATCTCAACCACCCTTCTTATTCGAACAACTTCGTTTAAAAGGGTTGTTAAACTTTTGATTTTACATTTCAATTTTCTTTTTAAATATTTATTTTGTGACGTCACTTTACATTCAAACATTGTAGTGTGTCAGTATGCAATTTTTGAAAGGGATTTTTTTTTTTCAAAAATAATGTTTAATATTATTTGACAGGAAGATTATATGCTAAGAATTGACTTGACATGTGAAATGGCCGATAAACACGCCATATACAGATACTTTAAAGTTGAGGACGAGACCCAGCTGTACACTCTACGTCTTGGTGCGTACTCTGGAAATGCCACTGATTGGCTCAGCTACAACAAGGATCAGGCATTTACTACATTGGACAGGGACAATGACCAACGTGGAGCTAATTGTGCAAACCATATATATCATAAGTCAGGCTGGTGGCACAAGACCTGTAGTTATTCAAATTTAAACGGCGTGTGGGGTGGGAGCGGTAAATATTTTATATATTGGGAACAGTTCAAGGCATGTTCATTCGTCGAAATGAAAATTCGAAAGATTTAAACATCGACCTAACATTAAGTTAATAACATTTTAGTAGTTTCAATTTTGGTGAAGTTGTTGAAGAACATTTTTATCATTTTATTGAACGATTTAAAAAAAAAAACACAGTACATTTTTAAAAATAAATATTATTTTGATTTAAGTTTCCTGAATATGGATAACAACGTTCTTTATAAATGTATACAACACAATTTCAATCTTTGCATAAATAAGTTGCCCTACACTTAAATCATCTATAGTTACCAACTTTTCTATCAAATATTTTGACTCACTGTTCAAATATTTAAGTTGCCCTACTTTTCTCTTAAGTATGTTGCAACACTCTTTACAATATATGTTTCTCTATTTTTCAAACAGCTATGTTGCTCTACTCTTCTACAATTATGTAGCCTCAATCTTCTATACGTTTTGTTGACCGACTCTTTTATCATCAATATTCTCTATTTTTTACCAACTATTTTCCCCTACTCTTTCACCATATAGGTTGCCCTACTCTTTCACCAGTTAGGTTGCCCTACTTTTGTACCAGCTTTCTTGCCCTATCCTTTTACAATATACTTTGCCTCATTCTTCTACCAGCGTTTGCACCCTCTATACCATCATCTATTTTTCTGATACTTTCATTTCTATAGTCTATAGTTCTATAGTTCTTTCATTCCTAGCCAGTGAGATGTGTAGAAGACTATTAGAATCGATTTGTTTTCTTTCAAGTGATAATCAATGTCCTTTTATTTCTTTTCTTCTTTATTTTACATTTTAATTATTTCCAAAATATGGTTGTCCATAACGTTCTAGTTTTTCCATAACGTTCTACTTTGTCCATAACATTCTACTGGTCACTAATAATACATAACTTATTTTACTTTCTCCAATCTTTAAGAAATCCCAACTCCTAGGAATACATAAATAGGGCAAACACTTAACTTGTTTTCAATACTCTCTATTTCTTGTTATTATTTTGTTCGTCCTATCTACCGAGACAGTCTCTTAGCTGAAGAGTTTTTCTTTCAAGTCCATATCTTTTTATTTCAAACAACCCCACTCCTTGTTCCACTGTATCCTTCACACAGCATGTACGCAATCATTCATCTTTCCATTATTTTGTGTACAATAATAAACACGCTTATGTAAATTCTTAAGCACCATGTAAGCCACACTCTGCCTCCCCTATTTTTTTCTCGAAGATAAATATAACAACCTTGTTCCATTGAATTCCTTTCATTTATAGTCAAATCAGCACAATCAGTCAAAGTGCACAATAATAAAGTGGAGAATTTCGACATACAGGACAGATTATCAATAAATCTTAAATCTGCAATACAGACTCAAAATCAATTTTCAACAGATAATCATCAGATAGATCTAACTTACAAGTTATTATTTTGTTCTTACCATCTACCGAGACAGTCAACAGATAATCATCAGATAAATCTAACTTACAAGTTATTATTTTGTTCTTACTATCTACCGAGACAGTCAACAGGTAATCATCAGATAGATCTAACTTACAAGTTATTATTTTGTTCGTCCTATCTACCGAGACAGTCAACAGATAATCATCAGATAGATCTAACTTTCAAGTCATTATTTTAATTTGTTGTAGCACGAATCCCTATTAACAAAATTTGGCGGAGCTCGGACAAACTCCGGAGTACTTCCATCCTTTCTGCAGCATGTCAACAAATACCTTTTTAGTGTCAACTATATTTAATGAGATTTAATGAGATTGAGTTTTTGATTGAATCTCTAAATTATGTATACATTTATTAATAAATAACTTTTTTTCGATAATTTATTGTTATTTACAAATAATTATTCATTCTTCACCATAGACGTAAATTATGAACTGTCTTAAACGTCTCTCTTGATCAGCTTCGTGTATATATTTCTTGTAATGTCGTTTACATTTCTTTTCGAATAGTGTGATACACGAACATTAGTTTGGTTGTAAAAAAGAACAATTAGCTCACTTAATCATACACGTCTAAGGTCTATTCAACACACAAAAACCTTAATTGTCTGAAAGAATATGAGAAAATTTAGCTAACTTAAACATACGAATTAAGGGTCTATTCAACAATATTCTCTTTTTAAGTTGAATATTTAATACGTGAATATATTGGCTTAATAAAAATACAACACATTTACAAATATTTGTTCCCATTGTTAATCAAAATAAACATAGTTTCATTAAGATCAAATCTCTTGTAATTAATTGTAAAATAATGCTATAAGGGTATATAAAGATTATATTTAAAGTTTGCTATGAAATAACTCTTCCAAATTATTGTGCATTAAAGTCTGCTATACTCACAATGATTTATATGTTTTGATTTTGTAGTTCAGTTGTTATTTTGTAATTTGTGTTGTAATGTTTTCATGCTCTAGTAATAAGATAACCAAGTAAGATACCAAATTAAATAAGATAACCAAAATAAAATAATAGGAAAAAAAGATTTTATAATAATATAACCAAGTAAGATTTTTTTTAAAAATCAATAACCACTCTAAAATAAAGAGATAAGCAAGATACAATAATAAGATAACAATATAAAATAAGCTATCTTGAGATAAATCTTTAAATGACAGACAAAGAAAAACATCAAGTGAATAATGATATTAACGTGATGTGACAATTTCGTGCAATTCTGTTAATACACGTTCGTCTCGATAAATAGATGTCGTGACGTTGTATCTGTTGTGTTGCAAATCATTCACACATGACAATGAGTCTCTACTCATCCAGCCAAGTCTACCACTTGATACCCGAACAGCACAACCAATAGTAATAGTCTCCAATTCAACATACACTCCACGGTTCGTTACAATATATAAGTTTAATATGGCTTTCCGACCTGACAATCAGTGTACTTCAGTAAACAATTTCCCAATCTAGTATGTTGAAATCCTCACACATAGAAACATAACACAAAAAGCTATATCTCGAGTAGTGCACCACGGCCATCTCTCTTCTCTATCAACCACGAAAACTAAAGCGTCACTTCCCATTACACAATTACGTCACACCACTCTCACACAAACGATACGGCTTCACATAAAATATCTAACTAACATCTTTTCCCTCTAAAACATGACAAGAATGCTCTACACATAACAACAGTCATTCTTATACCCTTGACAATAGGCATTATATTCTGAGATAAGTTATATAGATATAGGTCTTCAAGTGTATCTGCAGAGGTCTCAGCTAAACATTTTTAAATTTGTAGACCAGTTTCAAGGTCAAAGTGTGAAGATTCCATTGGAAATTTCTATAAATAAAAAATATAATAATCTAAGAGTTATCATAATTCTGCCAACAACATTAACAGGAATTGACTAAAATTACCGACATTTTTAAAACCGTTTTCAATGAACTCAAAGTGAATGGAAAGATAAATATAAAAGAATAGCTTTATAATTAACATATATAACCACACTATATATATACATATCAACTGAAATACTTAACGCAGTGGTTCTCGGCTTTCCTACTTTCTCTACCCTTCAATGCAGTACCCAAACGTATGGTGACCTCAAACCATACAATTATTTTTTTCTTCTACTTCTTATATATGAGGGGCCCACGATCAATTTGTTGATCATTCTGGCTCCTGGTTTAAATTCAGAGTTTGCCTTCTCTTAGATAACAAGTCACATCCATCCGGGCTGCTAGACATTTTTTGCTTTGATGGTGAACTCCAGACCACCAGCTGTTTGGTTTTGAGACCGTTTAGACCACTCAGCCACCCAGCACTTGCTACTTCATAGCTAAAGAGTATACGTGCTTTTAATAGTCTTAAGGAACCCATCTGAAAGGGTCGTTTACTTGGATGGCAATTAGCATCAATATTATGCTTCCTTTACTTGGATGGCAATTAGCATCAATATTATGATTCCTTTACTTGGATGGCAATTAGCATCAATATAATGATTCCTTTACTTGGATGGTATTTAGCATCAATATAATGATTCCTTTCCTTGGATGGTATTTAGCATCAATATAATGATTCCTTTACTTGGATGGCAATTAGCATCAATATTATGATTCCTTTACTTGGATGGCAATTAGCATCAATATAATGATTCCTTTACTTGGATGGTAATTAGCATCAATATTATGATTCCTTTACTTGGATGGCAATTAGCATCAATATAATGATTCCTTTACTTGGATGGCAATTAGCATCAATATTATGATTCCTTTACTTGGATGGCAATTAGCATCAATATTATGATTCCTTTACTTGGATGGCAATTAGCATCAATATAATGATTCCTTTACTTGGATGGCAATTAGCATCAATATTATGATTCCTTTACTTGGATGGCAATTAGCATCAATATTATGATTCCTTTACTTGGATGGCAATTAGCATCAATATAATGATTCCTTTACTTGGATGGCAATTAGCATCAATATTATGATTCCTTTACTTGGATGGCAATTAGCATCAATATAATGATTCCTTTACTTGGATGGTATTTAGCATCAATATAATGATTCCTTTACTTGGATGGCAATTAGCATCAATATAATGATTCCATTACTTGGATGGCAATTAGCATCAATATAATGATTCATTTACTTGGATGGCATTTAGCATCAATATAATGATTCCTTTACTTGGATGGCAATTAGCATCAATATAATGATTCCTTCACTTCATTGACATATAATATGTATGTATTGGTTTTATTTGTTAAGCACAATAAATTCACTAAAGAGCATAAGAAATAGATAAAAAGTGGCCTAGCCATAACTTGAATGAAATAGTGAAACGAGGTAAGTGGAAGCTTGAAATAAGATAACAGGACAAAAAAACAAGGACGTTTCGGCATAAAGCCTTCCTCAGCCAACAATAGAAATGAAAATATAACAAAGAAAAGAACACAGTAGAAAACTCAAGCAGTATTCATTCGTCTCTCCGAAGTGGGAAAACATGAAGCGAGAGAATATAAATATTGACACTGTGAAAAATAAAGTCCACAATAATAATGGACCAGAATATCCAGTCCCTTCATTTATTTATTCCATAACTTGAAATGTGTTTTAAAAATTATAAATTAATTCATGCATCCACTGAGTCGTACACTCAGCATGACATTCATTCACTCATCCAACATCTCATTCATTCACTCATCCAACATCTCATTCATTCACTCATCCAACATCTCATTCATTCACTCATCCAACATCTCGTTCAATCACTCATCCAACATCTCATTCATTCACTCATCCAACATCTCATTCATTCACTCATCCAACATCTCATTCATTCACTTATCCAACTTTCTCATTCATTCACTCATCCAACATCTCATTAATTCACTCATCCAACATCTCATTCATTCACTCATCCAACATCTCATTCATTCACTCATCCAACATCTCATTCATTCACTCATCCAACATCTCATTTATTTACTCATCCAACATCTCATTCATTCACTAATCCAACATCTCATTCATTCACTCATCCAACATCTCATTCATTCACTCATCCAACATCTCATTCATTCACTCATCCAACATCTCATTCATTCACTCATCCAACATCTCATTCATTCACTCATCCACCATCCTATTCATTCACTCATCCAACATCTCATTCATTCATTGATCCATATACCAATTATCTTTATTGAGTTTATTCACACATTATTATTATACGTGGTTTTATATAGGGTGTTACCCCAGTGTTACCCCTGCCTAGGGCTGGGCTCACCACGTTGTGCATAAATTTTAACAAACATAATACAAAATCTGAAATCATTAATTGACATACATTAATTAAATAAAACAAAACAAATGTTTATATATACAACTAATTACATCTCAAGCCATGGACGACACTCAGTACCATCGTTTTACGGTCAGAGGTGGGAATCAGTCAGGATAGCAGAGATTAAAGACATGTGTTTTGAGTGCAGTTTTGAAGGTTGTGATGGTCGGTATATTGCGGATGTGTAATGCAAGAGAATCCCATTGTTTGGGGGCACAGAAAGAGAACGATCGAACACCATATGTTTTTGTGCGAGTCTTGGGGACAGATAGAATACGCGCGTCAGCGGAGGAGCGAAGCTGTCGAAGAAGTAAATACACAGAGAGAAGTTCGGTTATGAAGGGGAGGAATTCGAGAAAAAGTTGTGGCAGAGAACAGAGATTTTGTAGTCAATTCGTGCTTGTATAGGGAGCCAATGAAGTCAATGAAGCAGTGGTGTGGCTAGGTCACGCTTTCTTGCCTTTAGAATTAGGCTAGCGGCTGAGTTTTGAACCTCTTGTAATTTTTCTAAGAAATGTTTTGGTGAACCTGACAGAAGAGAGTTACAATAGTCAAGACTAGAGAGAAAAAGAGCACAGATTAGGGTTTTTGTTGCACCAACTGTAAGATGTTTGCAACTGGAGCTTATCTGACGAATGGCGGTGTATGCAGAGCGACAAATGTGAGAGATATGATAATCGGAAGACAAGTTGTTAGGCAGACTATAACCAAGATTCCTAGCGGAGAATGTAAACTGTATACTGGAGTGACCTACATGAAATGAAGTGGGGAGAGCTGAGTTAGAGGGTGATGTATGACTAAGGAGTGATTCCGTTTTGTCATCGTTAAGTTTCAACTTGCTGAGTTTCATCCATGTCTTGACATCATCAATGCTCTCCCCGCAAAGTTGGGATAGCAGAATGGACAAGAGAAGGATGGATATGCTTGTATAGATGCATGTCATCTGCAAATGACTGGTTATCCACAGCATGCCTCCCGAGCTAGAGGAGCAACGGCCTTGTATACATTATGAATTGAGACGGTCCCAAAACGGACCCCTGTGGCACTCCATTCACCAAGTCAGCATTGCCGGATAGACAGCAAACGACAGCGACCACCTGCGTTCTATCAGAGAGATAGGACCTAAACAAGGCCAAAACTGATCCCAAAATTCTAAAGTGATTTTCAGAGGTTTTAAAAAGGGATTCCAGGGTAAACATTGTCAAAGGCCGCACTGAGGTCTAAAAGGATAAAGATGGACATATCACCACTGTCCAGTGTGAGCAAGAGGTTATTGGGGACACTCAGGAGAGCCGTATTAGTGCTATGAAAAGGTGTATAGGCCAACTGAGTAGGACTGAGAAGAGAGTGGTCAAAAGTAAGCAAAAATGTTTTTTTAGTACAAGTTGTTCAATGCTTTGTAGTTATTCACTCATCCATCATTTAGTCGATATACTATTATTCATATTTTTGTAAGGCTCATACTCCTGCTCTTAACAATCCGGGATAACAGACTAATAACACCTTCCATCTGCTCTCTACCATCCCGCTAACAGACTGACAACACCCTCCATCTGCGTCATTGCGCAAAGATAAGTTTTCAATGTTGTGCTCACATGCCATCTTGGCCTCCAAAATTTCAGATTCGTGGCCCAACGTTAACAAGAGGACACCTATTTCTGACGGCCATTGTGTATTGTCCACAGTTTAGCTCTTTGAAATGTTCTGGCCTGTTAAAGTAGGACTTTGTAGCGACATTATCACTCCCCATCTGATACACCAAGCTCTGTTGCTGTCTTTTTCATTAGCCACCACGAATCAGATTTTCTGGGGAGGCCAATGTTAATGTGAACTTTGATAGTCCGGCATTGTCCTTAATGGCTCCTCAAATCAATGTTTGATACCGAGCAAGGTGACTACTTTGATAGTACCACATTGTCCTTAATGGCTCCTCAAATCAATTTTTGATACCGAGCAAGGTGACTACTTTGATAGTACCACATTGTCCTTAATGGCTCCTCAAATCAATGTTTGATACCGAGCAAGGTGACTACTTTGATAGTACCACATTGTCCTTAATGGCTCCTCAAATCAATTTTTGATACCGAGCAAGGTGACTACTTTGATAGTACCACATTGTCCTTAATGGCTCCTCAAATCAATGTTTGATACCGTCGTTCCACTGATGAAACTATCATGGTGTAACAGGAATTACCGAGGTCAAATCAATGTTTGATACCGAGCAAGGTGACTACTTTGATAGTACCACATTGTCCTTAATGGCTCCTCAAATCAATGTTTGATACCGAGCAAGGTGACTACTTTGATAGTACCACATTGTCCTTAATGGCTCCTCAAATCAATGTTTGATACCGAGCAAGGTGACTACTTTGATAGTACCACATTGTCCTTAATGGCTCCTCAAATCAATGTTTGATACCGAGCAAGGTGACTACTTGATAGTACCACATTGTCCTTAATGGCTCCTCAAATCAATGTTTGATACCGAGCAAGCTGACTACTTTCCTCGATTGTGATGTTGTAGCTCCGGTTTTTATTAATGTATCTGCTGTTTGATTGCCCCTATCAATCTGATGGTTTTTTTTGGCGACGCAGAGCCTAGTCATTTTTCTTCTATTTCCGATTGCTGTTGCCTATGTTCTTGGTAATGTCGTCAACGAAGAGCGCGCTTGTTGCACATATTTGCCAGAATGATCACAACATCTAGTCAAGTATAGAACCATACAGGCAATGCACTGTGCACATATTTGCAAGAATGATCACAACATCTAGTCAATGATAGACCCTTACAGGCAATGCACTGTGCACATATTTGCCAGAATGATCACAACATCTAGCCAATTATAGACCCATACAGGCAATGCACTGTGCACCTTTTCCAGCAGAGTATCCTGTTGAGGGCGTCAGGTTAAACGTCCAAATTCTACCGTGTAGTGTTACATTGTCTCCATACTATTTATTCACACACAGCCGCGTAAACACTAGATTCACTTTTTGCAGGTAGAGTAGATCCAAAATGTGTCCATTGATCCAATCCACTCATCTATCAATTAACCATTCATCTATCCAAGTTATCAGCAATTGCACCCTTTGATTTATTTTTTATAATTTGATAATAATGTGGGGTTTAGCCATATTGTTATATAAAATCCATTACCCTGACCATGGAAACCCTGTCAACATCTCCCAAGGACGTGTACATCCTAAGAACAACTGTGGCGGGAATGTGGCTCCACAGCGGAGATTCTGCGTTCTATGGGTCCTGCTCTTTTGTAGAATGCAACTCTTTATTTGATGTGCGTATTTTTTACGTTGGTCTATATTTTCATTTATATCTTTGTTCTGTATCTTATCCTAGATGTTTAATATCAATATAACTGTTTAGATTTCAAATTTATGTAAATACTAACGATAAGCCATATTTGGTTGGTGAAGGGAGTGCAATGTTGACGCATGATTTTAAAAGCGAGAATGCTGAATAGTGTCACAAGTTAATTCTGTTTTGCAAATTCCCGACAAACATGCAAACTAAATATGTTTTTTTTTAAATATATGAAAAAATCAGTAACAGACGAGGTACTTACATAAAATAAAAATTTTTCTAAATCTTCCTGACTTTATAATGCTTTATTTTAAATGGGAAACAAAATAAACACTTTTTTTTCAGCAAAAATAAAAACAAACAAACAAACAAAAAAAAACATTTGACAACATATATTGAAAAACTTTAGTGACCCGTGATCTATCATTTAATTTTCTATGATCATTATATATTTTTTCAGTGTCTTTGTAGAAAGGAAGGTAATAAAATATTGTTAATGTGATATTAAATATTTAAACTAAAACAATGGGAGCATGAATGGATCGAGATTAAGGACCACTATTAAAGAATGTATTTGTTTGATTTCAACTGAGGAATACATGTAAGAGAGGTTTTTTTTTAATTCTTATAATTGAGGACCACTATTTAAGAGTGTATTTGTTCGATTCCAGTTGAGGACCACTAGTAAGAGACTATTTGATTGATTCCTGTAGAGGACCACTATTTAGACTCTGTTTGTCTGATTCCAACATAAGGAATACTTGTAAGAGATTAGTTGTTTCATTCTAGGTAAAGAACACTATTAAGATAGTATTTGTTTGATTCAAATTGTGGACCACTGGTAAGAGAGTATTTGTTTGATTACATACAGTGAATTAGTTTTGAAAATGATCATTAATTTGCTTTCATTCTTCTCTATGGCTGTTGTATTAGTGAAAGAAATAAGAGCCGTTATTGTTAGATTTGATGTGCAGTTTAGTTTTGATCTATTCAAATCAAATGAGTCCAGGGATGGTTTATTTGTTGGTTCATAAGTTTTTTTTAATGCCCCAAATGTGTTCAATAAACGTATCAGGTATCATTCTTCATACATTGTGTCTTTAACAGGAGTAGATCTCCGGTTAAAAAAATCACTTTGATTACATTTCGTCTGATTTACGAGAAGACATCTTTGATGGTAAAGTAGCCCCTAGAGAAGACATCTTTGATGATATAGTTCCCCCTAGACAAGCCATCTTTGATGGTAAAGTTCCCCTTTAGAAGCTCTCTTTAATGGTAAAGTAACCCCTAGAGAAGACATCTTTGATGGTAAAGTACCCCTTAGAGAAGCCATCTTTGATGGTAAAGTTCTTCCCAGAGACCCCCATATTTGATGGTAAAGTACCCTCTAGAGAAGCCATTTTTGATGGTAAAGTACCCTCTAGAGAAGCCATTTTTGATGGTAAAGTACCCCTTAGAGAAGCGATCTTTGATGGTAAAGTAGCCCCTAGAGAAGCGATCTTTGATGGTAAAGTTCCCCTAGAGAAGCGATCTTTGATGGTAAAGTTCCCCTAGAGAAGCCACATTTGATGGTAAAGTACCCCCTAGAGAAGCGATCTTTGATGGTAAAGTACCCCTTAGAGAAGCGATCTTTGATGGTAAAGTAGCCCCTAGAGAAGCGATCTTTGATGGTAAAATTCCCCCAGACAAGCCATCTTTGATGGTAAAATTCCCCCATGAGAAGCCCTCTTTGATGATAAAGTTTCGCTTCGAGACGCCCTCTTTGATGGTAAAGTACCCCCTAGAGAACCCTCTTTGATGGAAAAGTACCCCTTAGAGAAGCCATCTTTGATGGTAAAGTTCCCCCCTAGAGAAACCCTCTTTGATGGTAAAGTTTCGCTTAGAGAAGCCTACATTGATGGTAAATTTCCGCCTAGATAAGACCTCTTTGATGCCTAGAGAAGCGAATGTGTTCAATTCACAGTAAAGTTCCTACATAGAAATGGCTCAGTCCGGAAGAGAAAAACGTCGTCTCCTATGCACCTGTGTACCTGAAGATCACACAGAAACTTTTCCCGTCTGAATACAGTAAGTGCAAGAGATGAGAATACCCGGATGTTGTCAGGGTCATCAGCTAGGGGACTATAGCGTTTCCTTAATTTTTTTTAAATTTTTTGTTGGCAATCAAGTTGTAAGAGCATTAGCTGTGTGTTTTTACTGAATGGTTAAGGTATCTACGAGATTTGTCAGCTAAATAGGACACGAGGAAATGGGTCCAAATTGTGATACAAGATTTAATTGGAATCTAACAAACTGATAGGGTTTAAAAAATTCAGAAAAGCCCAGAAAAACCCAGAACATTTCTTTGACTACGGCGTAATGACACGAGGGCATTGGGTCTTGGAATACCATCGTAGACTGTGTAACATTGAAAGATTGTAATGACACGAGGGCATTGGGTCTTGGAATACCATCGTAGACTGTGTAACATTGAAAGATTGTAATGACACGAGGGCATTGGGTCTTGGAATACCATCGTAGACTGTGTAACATTGAAAGATTGTAATGACACGAGGGCATTGGGTCTTGGAATACCATCGTAGACTGTGTAACATTGAAAGATTGTAATGACACGAGGGCATTGGGTCTTGGAATACCATCGTAGACTGTGTAACATTGAAAGATTGTAATGACACGAGGGCATTGGGTCTTGGAATACCATCGTAGACTGTGTAACATTGAAAGATTGTAATGACACGAGGGCATTGGGTCTTGGAATACCATCGTAGACTGTGTAACATTGAAAGATTGTAATGACACGAGGGCATTGGGTCTTGGAATACCATCGTAGACTGTGTAACATTGAAAGATTGTAATGACACGAGGGCATTGGGTCTTGGAATACCATCGTAGACTGTGTAACATTGAAAGATTGTAATGACACGAGGGCATTGGGTCTTGGAATACCATCGTAGACTGTGTAACATTGAAAGATTGTAATGACACGAGGGCATTGGGTCTTGGAATACCATCGTAGACTGTGTAACATTGAAAGATTGTAATGACACGAGGGCATTGAGTCTTGGAATACCATCGTAGACTGTGTAACATTGAAAGATTGTAATGACACGAGGGCATTGGGTCTTGGAATACCATCGTAGAATGTGTAACATTGAAAGATTGTTATGACACGATGGCATTGGTTCTTGGAACACCATCGTAGACTGTGTAACATTGAAAGATTGTAATGACACGAGGGCATTGGGTCTTGGAATACCATCGTAGACTGTGTAACATTGAAAGATTGTAATGACACGAGGGCATTGGATCTTGGAATACCATCGTAGACTGTGTAACATTGAAAGATTGTAATGACACGATGGCATTGGGTCTTGGAATACCATCGTAGACTGTGTAACATTGAAAGATTGTAATGACACGAGGGCATTGGGTCTTGGAATACCATCGTAGACTGTGTAAAATTGAAAGATTGTAATGACACGAGGGCATTGGGTCTTGGAATACCATCGTAGACTGTGTAACATTGAAAGATTGTAATGACACGAGGGCATTGGGTCTTGGAATACCATCGTAGACTGTGTAACATTGAAAGATTGTAATGACACGAGGGCATTGGGTCTTGGAATACCATCGTAGACTGTGTAACATTGAAAGATTGTAATGACACGAGGGCATTGGGTCTTGGAATACCATCGTAGACTGTGTAACATTGAAAGATTGTAATGACACGAGGGCATTGGGTCTTGGAATACCATCGTAGACTGTGTAACATTGAAAGATTGTAATGACACGAGGGCATTGGGTCTTGGAATACCATCGTAGACTGTGTAACATTGAAAGATTGTAATGACACGAGGGCATTGGGTCTTGGAATACCATCGTAGACTGTGTAACATTGAAAGATTGTAATGACACGAGGGCATTGGGTCTTGGAATACCATCGTAGACTGTGTAACATTGAAAGATTGTAATGACACGAGGGCATTGGGTCTTGGAATACCATCGTAGACTGTGTAACATTGAAAGATTGTAATGACACGAGGGCATTGGGTCTTGGAATACCATCGTAGACTGTGTAACATTGAAAGATTGTAATGACACGAGGGCATTGGGTCTTGGAATACCATCGTAGACTGTGTAACATTGAAAGATTGTAATGACACGAGGGCATTGGGTCTTGGAATACCATCGTAGACTGTGTAACATTGAAAGATTGTAATGACACGAGGGCATTGGGTCTTGGAATACCATCGTAGACTGTGTAACATTGAAAGATTGTAATGACACGAGGGCATTGGGTCTTGGAATACCATCGTAGACTGTGTAACATTGAAAGATTGTAATGACACGAGGGCATTGGGTCTTGGAATACCATCGTAGACTGTGTAACATTGAAAGATTGTAATGACACGAGGGCATTGGGTCTCGGAATACCATCGTAGACTGTGTAACATTGAAAGATTGTAATGACACGAGGGCATTGGGTCTCGGAATACCATCGTAGACTGTGTAACATTGAAAGATTGTAATGACACGAGGGCATTGGGTCTTGGAATACCATCGTAGACTGTGTAACATTGAAAGGTTATCATGACACGAGGGCATTGGGTCTTGGAATACCATCGTAGACTGTGTAACATTTAAAAATCTGGCACTAACAAGTTTTATTTTTTTACTAAAACATCTTTCTAAAAATGTCTTTTTTTTCTAATCTTGTAACTGTTTATATCCATTGATAGAACTAAAACTATTGTTCTGAATCGCATGTTAATGCAGAGGTGGCATCCATGGTGTCTAGAATATCAGGTAATGTCAAGATTTCTTAATTTATTTTAAAGGGGGAATCCTGTCTGTCAAGGTCATAGAATCTTGTGTGTTTATGTTTTAATATGTAATTTGTCAAGTGTGCTGCAGCAATCAAATTGGTTAAAATTAAGTCTCAACGATGTGTGTGTACATTAATCGAAAGATTGTAAGACAGCCAGTAGGCTAAGTGAGGTGTTTCAATCACAATCACATGCTACACAAGTCTTAATCCCTAGGAAGTTTTTGTTAATGATAATACATATTCCTGATAGATAAATCAAATGGGAATATTTTTATCATCTTCTACAGATTCATTTTCAGCCACTTCCGGTTCACGAGCCCTTGACAGGCAGCAGTGAAACCTTTCCACATTTTTTCCTTTTTGGTATGATCCTCAAATTGTATTCCTCGATAGTTGGACAAGTTTGTATCTAAAAGTCTCCTGGACGTATGAATGTAAATTATTTCGAAAATATCGAGGGATTAAACGACTTCTGTGTTTTTCCATTCTTAATTAACATCACCAAAAACAGTCAAAGCTATTGACAAACACTTCGGTTCTCCATTCGCTCACAAGACAGTAGTGAAATCTCTCTACTTTATAAATTTTTGGAAGTTATCTCACACATTTTTATTTCCTCATAATTTAATTTCTTAATAACACAATGTAGAACGATGTATGATGACATTTCAGGCCACAAAAGAGTTTGTTTCGAGTTGTTTGGATTAACTTGAAAGAAATGCCCTGTCTTCACTATTCATCTACTAGACTGCGTCAGCTGTGTACCCTTGATAGCTATCTCCTTAGTGGTGAAATTCGTACACACTGTTGAACACTTCATTTCATAAAAAAGAAAACTGCAAGAGGTTTTCGTGGGGGGAAAAGGAAGATGAGATCTCGTCACTCAAGTCCTACAAAGATAGTAGGTCAAAAGACTGGTAATGTTACAGTTGGGCTAATTAATGCGCAGTCATTTATAAAGAAAGAATTTGGTCATCAATGAGACGTCGCTTGACATTATGATCATGACGAAGACATGGCTTCATGAGGGTGATGATGAGCCAGCAATAAGAGGCATGAGAGTGATGATGAGCCAGCAATGAGAGGCATGAGGGTGATGATGAGCCAGCAATGAGAGACATGCGGGTGATGATGAACCAGCAATAATAGGCATGATGGTGATGATGAGCCAGTAATGAGAGGCATGAGGATGATGATGAACCAGCAATGAGAGGCATGAGGAGGGTGATGATGAGCCAGCAATGAGAGGCATGAGGGTGATGATGAACCAGTAATGAGAGGCATGAGGGTGATGATGAACCAGCAATGAGAGGCATGAGGGTGATGATCAACCAGCAATGAGAGGCATGAAGGTTATGATGAACCAGCAATGATAGGCATGAGGGTGATGATTAGCCAGCAATGAGAGGCATGAGGTTTATGATGAACCAGCAATGAGAGGCATGAGGGTGATGATGGGCCAACAATGAGAGGCATGAGGTTGATGATGAGCCAGCATTGAGAGGCATGAGGTTGATGATGAGCCAGCAATGAGAGGCATGAGGATGATGATGAACCAGCAATGAGAGGCATGAAGTTGATGATGAACCACCAATGAGAGGCATGAGGTTGATGATGAACCAGCAATGAGAGGCATGAGGTTGATGATGGGCCAACAATGAGAGGCATGAGGTTGATGATGAGCCAGCAATGAGAGGCATGAGGTTGATGATGAGCCAGCAATGAGAGGCATGAGGGTGATGATGAACCAGCAATGAGAGGCATGAGGTTGATGATGAACCAGCAATGAGAGGCATGAGGTTGATGATAAACCAGCAATGAGAGTCATGAGGTTGATGATGAGCCAGCAATGAGAGGCATGATGTTGATGATGAACCAACAATGAGAGGCATGAGGGTGATGATGAGCCAGCAATGAGAGGCATGAGGGTGATGATGGGCCAACAATGAGAGGCATGAGGGTGATGATGAACCAGCAATGAGAGGCATGAGGGTGATGATGAACCAGCAATGAGAGGCATGAGGGTGATGATAAACCAGCAATGAGAGGCATGAGGTTGATGATGAACCAGCAATGAGAGGCATGAGGGTGATGATGAGCCAGTAATGAGAGGCATGAGGGTGATGATGAGCCAGCAATGAAAGGCATGAGGGTGATGATGAACCAGCAATGAGAGGCATGAGGGTGATGATGAGCCAGCAATGAGAGGCATGAGGGTGATGATGAACCAGCAATGAGAGGCATGAGGGTGATGATGAACCAGCAATGAGAGTTATGACCCCTATCAGCTACGTTTTTTTTATCGTCCTCGGTAATCTGGTCAAAGTGGTGGGGGGGGGGGGGCTGGCTCTGATACATCGATCCTCCGTTACTGTGAGACTGTGTAATCAGTATACTTTCACTTCATTTGAGAGTTTAAGCTTTGTAATTTCTCACGGCAAACCGACGGTACGAGCTGTCACTCTTTACAGACCTCTGCCTTTTACTGCTAATAAGCTCATAAACAGCACGTTTCATTAGGACTTGAGAAAACGGGTAACCTCTATTAACAACATACATCTACTCATCTTAGGTGACTTTAATTTTCACTGGGATGATCCACGTTGCAGGAATATTCGTCTTCTTACACAGTTGTTTGACTCAGCTAATTTAGTTCAGCATGTTTATGTACCAACACATAGGGGTGGTCATGTCTTAGACTGGGTGCTGAGTGACGAGAAGTGGGTTGATGCATATGATCGGGTGTTGAGGTGGAAGGAGCTGAGTGACGAGAAGTGGGTTGATGCATATGATCAGGTGTTGAGGTGGAAGGAGCTGAATGACGAGAAGTGGGTTAATGCATATGATCAGGTGTTGAGGTGGAAGGAGCTGAGTGACGAGAAGTGGGTTGATGCATATGATCAGGTGTTGAGGTGGAAGGAGCTGAGTGACGAGAAGTGGTTTGATGCATATGATCGGGTGTTGAGGTAGAAGGAGCTGAGTGACGAGAAGTGGGTTGATGCATATGATCAGGTGTTGAGGTGGAAGGAGCTGAGTGACGAGATCTCATCTTCCTTTTTCCCCAGCGAAAACTTCTTGCAGTTTTCTTTTTTATTAATTGAAGTGTTCTACATCGTGCAAGAATTTCACTACTAAGGAGATAGCTATCAGCAGGAAGGTTACGCAGCTGGCGCAGTCCAGTGGATGAATAATGGAGGCAGGGCATTTCTTTCAAGTTAATAAAAACTACTCAAAACATACAAACACTAGTGTGGCTTGAATTGTCGCCGCACAGCGTTCCACATAGTGTTATTTAGAAATTATTTCCTTTTGAAAATTCAATATGTCCTCCTATCACATCGAAGATATTGCTTTCAATCCCTCTCAACTTAAAAAAACATGAATTCTCCCTCCGCTATAAAAAGTAGTTCTGCTTTCTCGTGTTACTCATTCTTCATGTCAAATCACTACACCATTGTGTCGTGTGAATAAATATAAGTGTCGTGTGAAAAATCTTTGTTATTACCATGATTACCATGGTCTTTTACAATATCTATTGTATGTGAAATGTATGAAGTGTATGTAAAGGACAGTAGGGGGGGAATGATTTTTTTAAAGAAGTGTGGAGAGGTTTCTGACGTCATTTTTGAGGGTAGAAGCGGGAGTCCAACTTTTGTGATGTTGGAGGAGGGCGGGAAAAATGGGTATTTGAATGACTTAATTTATGGATGGCCACACAAGTCTGCAGAGACTAGATCAGAGAAATGACTACAGCCTGCATAGACTAGATCAGAGAAATGACTACAGCCTGCATAGACTAGATCAAAGAAATGACTACAGCCTGCATAGACTAGATCAGAGAAATGACTACAGCCTGCATAGACTAGATCAGAGAAACGACTAGAGTCTGAAGAGACTAGATCAGAGAAACGTCTACAGTCTGCAGATACTAGATCAAAGAAACGTCTACAGTCTGCAGAGACTAGATCAAAGAAACGACTAGAGTCTGCAGAGACTAGATCAGAGAAACGACTACAGTCTGCAGAGACTAGATCAGAGAAACGACTACAGTCTGCAGAGACTAGATCAGAGAAACGACTACAGTCTGCAGAGACTAGATCATAGAAACGACTACACTCTGCTGAGACTAGATTTTCAAAATACACGCTGAGAGCTCTACGTGAAGACAATATTATATGGCACAGCTCAGCGTTAGTTGGCAATGTACTAGCCGAGGTTTAAAGAGCGTAAACTCAAACCTTCATCAGAATATATGTATTACTTAGTAGTGTGTGATCTATAGTTATGTGTTACTTAGTAGTGTGTGATCTATAGCTATGTGTTACTTAGTAGTGTGTCATCTATAGCTATGTGTTACTTAGAAGTGTGTCATCTATAGCTATGTGTTACTTAGTAGTGTGTGATCTATAGCTATGTGTTACTTAGTAGTGTGTGATCTATAGCTATGTGTTACTTAGTAGTGTGTGATCTATAGCTATTACATTGTATGAGTATAGCGATGATGTTCTAAATACGAATTATAACATGATATTTCACTTGTGAAATAAATATACAAAATAAATGTATATGTGTGCGTATTTGCGCTCGTATATATGTGAATCTGTGTGTGTGTGTGCGTTTTTATATGTGTGTTTGTCAGTTGTTATGTATGTATATTTTGTGTGTGTGTGTGTGTGTCTGAGGGAAAAAGGAAGAGAGGGAGAGTGATATATATACAGAATCAAAGAGAGGAGTAGAGAGATAATAGAAAGATTGAAAAAGAAAGAAAAGGAGAAAGGAGAGAAATAGATAGAGAAAGAATTAAGGAGGAAATGAATGAGATAGAAAAAAATGTCGGAAAGAAAGATAGATATTTTGAAATAGAGAGATAAGGGGAGAGGTGCTGAGAGTAAGATGGAGATAAGTGAATGCGAGCGATAGAAGGATAGCGAGTAAGAGAGTGATCGATTAAGAGAAAGAAAGAGAAAGAGAGAGAGAGAGAGAGAGTGAAAAGAGAAGAACAGAAAAATAACACACAAAAAACAGATATGAGAGAGCAAGAAGAAAAAGAGTGAAAGAGTAAAAAGATAAATAATGAGCGAGATGGAGCAGGAAAAGGAAAGATAGACAACGAGAGAGAGAGATAAAGAAAGACATAGAGAAAGAGAGAGAAAAAAGTGATATAGTGATAGAAAATAAGAGAATGAGGTACGGGTTTTTATTGGGAAATATATTCAAAGTTTGAATTTGGTTAGAAGACATCAAAGTAATGTGTCAAACTTGGTTGTATCATTAAGCCGGGCATACAATTAACATGTCAAATTTGGTTGTATCATTAAGCTTGGCATACAATTAACATGTCAATCTTGATTGTATCAATAAGCCGGGCATACAATTAACATGTCAAACTTGATTGTATCATTAAGCCGGGCATACAATTAACATGTCAAACTTGATTGTATCAATAAGCCGGGCATACAATTAACATGTCAAACTTGATTGTATCATTAAGCCAGACATACAATTAACATGTCAAACTTGATTGTATCAATAAGCCGGGCATACAATTAACATGTCAAACTTGATTGTATCAATAAGCCGGGCATACAATTAACATGTCAAACTTGATTGTATCAATAAGCCGGGCATACAATTAACATGTCAAACTTGATTGTATCAATAAGCCGGGCATACAATTAACATGTCAAACTTGATTGTATCAATAAGCCGGGCATACAATTAACATGTCAAACTTGATTGTATCATTAAGCCGGGCATACAATTAACATGTCAAACTTGATTGTATCAATAAGCCAGACATACAATTAACATGTCAAACTTGGTTGTATCATTAAGCCGCGCATACAAATAACATGTCAAACTTGATTGTATCATTAAGCCGGGAATACAATTAACATGTCAAACTTGATTGTATCATTAAGCCGGGCATACAATTAACATGTCAAACTTGGTTGTATCATTAAGCCGGGTATACAATTAACATGTCAAACTTGGTTGTATCATTAAGCCGAGCATACAATTAACATGTCAAACTTGATTGTATCATTAAGCCGGGCATACAATTAACATGTCAAACTTGGTTGTATCATTAAGTCAGGCATACAATTAACATGTCAAACTTGATTGTATCAATAAGCCGGGCATAAATTTAACATGTCAATCTTGATTGTATCAATAAGCCGGGCATACAATTAACATGTCAAACTTGATTGTATCATTAAGCCGGGCATACAATTAACATGTCAAACTTGATTGTATCAATAAGCCGGGCATACAATTAACATGTCAAACTTGATTGTATCATTAAGCCAGACATACAATTAACATGTCAAACTTGATTGTATCAATAAGCCGGGCATACAATTAACATGTCAAACTTGATTGTATCAATAAGCCGGGCATACAATTAACATGTCAAACTTGATTGTATCAATAAGCCAGACATACAATTAACATGTCAAACTTGGTTGTATCATTAAGCCGCGCATACAATTAACATGTCAAACTTGATTGTATCATTAAGCCGGGAATACAATTAACATGTCAAACTTGATTGTATCATTAAGCCGGGAATACAATTAACATGTCAAACTTGATTGTATCATTAAGCCGGGCATACAATTAACATGTCAAACTTGATTGTATCATTAAGCCGGGCATACAATTAACATGTCAAACTTGGTTGTATCATTAAGCCAGACATACAATTAACATGTCAAACTTGATTGTATCAATAAGCCGGGCATACAATTAACATGTCAAATTTGGTTGTATCATTAAGCTTGGCATACAATTAACATGTCAATCTTGATTGTATCAATAAGCCGGGCATACAATTAACATGTCAAACTTGATTGTATCAATAAGCCGGGCATACAATTAACATGTCAAACTTGATTGTATCAATAAGCCGGGCATACAATTAACATGTCAAACTTGGTTGTATCATTAAGCCGGGCATACAATTAACATGTCAAACTTGATTGTATCATTAAGCCAGACATACAATTAACATGTCAAACTTGATTGTATCAATAAGCCGGGCATACAATTAACATGTCAATCTTGATTGTATCAATAAGCCGGGCATACAATTAACATGACAAACTTGTTTGTTTTATTAAGCCGGGCATACAATTAACATGTCAAACTTGATTGTATCAATAAGCCGGGCATACAATTAACATGTCAAACTTGGTTGTATCATTAAGCAGGGCATACAATTAACATGTCAAACTTGGTTGTATCATTAAGCCGCGCATACAATTAACATGTCAAACTTGATTGTATCAATAAGCCGGGCATACAATTAACATGTCAAACTTGATTGTATCAATAAGCCGGGCATACAATTAACATGTCAAACTTGATTGTATCAATAAGCCGGGCATACAATTAACATGTCAAACTTGGTTGTATCATTAAGCCGGGTATACAATTAACATGTCAAACTTGGTTGTATCATTAAGCCGAGCATACAATTAACATGTCAAACTTGATTGTATCATTAAGCCGGGCATACAATTAACATGTCAAACTTTGTTGTATCATTAAGTCAGGCATACAATTAACATGTCAAACTTGATTGTATCAATAAGCCGGGCATACAATTAACATGTCAAACTTGATTGTATCAATAAGCCGGGCATACAATTAACATGTCAAACTTGATTGTATCAATAAGCCGGGCATACAATTAACATGTCAAACTTGGTTGTATCATTAAGCCGGGCATACAATTAACATGTCAAACTTGATTGTATCATTAAGCCAGACATACAATTAACATGTCAAACTTGATTGTATCAATAAGCCGGGCATACAATTAACATGTCAATCTTGATTGTATCAATAAGCCGGGCATACAATTAACATGACAAACTTGTTTGTTTTATTAAGCCGGGCATACAATTAACATGTCAAACTTGATTGTATCAATAAGCCGGGCATACAATTAACATGTCAAACTTGGTTGTATCATTAAGCAGGGCATACAATTAACATGTCAAACTTGGTTGTATCATTAAGCCGCGCATACAATTAACATGTCAAACTTGATTGTATCAATAAGCCGGGCATACAATTAACATGTCAAACTTGATTGTATCAATAAGCCGGGCATACAATTAACATGTCAAACTTGATTGTATCAATAAGCCGGGCATACAATTAACATGTCAAACTTGGTTGTATCATTAAGCCGGGCATACAATTAACATGTCAAACTTGATTGTATCATTAAGCCAGACATACAATTAACATGTCAAACTTGATTGTATCAATAAGCCGGGCATACAATTAACATGTCAAACTTGATTGTATCAATAAGCCGGGCATACAATTAACATGTCAAACTTGATTGTATCAATAAGCCGGGCATACAATTAACATGTCAAACTTGGTTGTATCATTAAGCCGGGCATACAATTAACATGTCAAACTTGATTGTATCATTAAGCCAGACATACAATTAACATGTCAAACTTGATTGTATCAATAAGCCGGGCATACAATTAACATGTCAAACTTGATTGTATCAATAAGCCGGGCATACAATTAACATGTCAAACTTGATTGTATCAATAAGCCGGGCATACAATTAACATGTCAAACTTGATTGTATCATTAAGCCGGGCATACAATTAACATGTCAAACTTGATTGTATCAATAAGCCGGGCATACAATTAACATGTCAAACTTGATTGTATCATTAAGCCAGACATACAATTAACATGTCAAACTTGATTGTATCATTAAGTCGGGCATACAATTAACATGTCAAACTTGATTGTATCAATAAGCCGGGCATACAATTAACATGTCAATTTTGATTGTATCAATAAGCCGGGC
Organism: Lymnaea stagnalis; assembly: GCA_964033795.1. Lineage (NCBI taxonomy): Eukaryota > Metazoa > Mollusca > Gastropoda > Lymnaeidae > Lymnaea > Lymnaea stagnalis. The sequence continues at coordinate 258,723 of CAXITT010000056.1, forward strand.
ATACAATTAACATGTCAAACTTGATTGTATTAATAAGCCTGGCATACAATTAACATGTCAAACTTGACTGTATCATTAATCTGGGCATACAATTAACATGTCAAACTTGGTTGTATCATTAAGCCAGGGCATACAATTAACATGTCAAACTTGATTGTATCAATAAGATTTGCATAAAAATTTAAAATGTAAAACTTCATTGCTTCAATAAGCCTTAAAGACAAATAACATTTAAAACTGGATTGTATCAGTTTAGTTATTACATTCTACATGTTCAATTTCAGTATATTGATAAATAAATATTTTAACTTACACCAAATTTTTACAATTATGACAAACTGTAGAAAATTAACTTCCGATTCTTGATTTGATCAGTGAGCGCGGTGCATGGAATCATCAAGCACAACGCTACAAAATTGAATAAAAACCAGTCAATTAAGGGGAAGTCACTGTTCTTTAGTTAAGGAATAAATACAATTTGTTGAGTTATCTTTCTTTGTTTACTACCTGAATCATTGTGAAATGAAAAATACAAATGTATTTTATTTTCATTCGGAATGAATTATATAACAGAATTATAAATTTGAACAATCTCTTAATTTTCCTCTGTTATTTTTTTTTTGTATGTCCCACTACTGATAATATTGACTAATAGTTTTAGAATAACCGGGCGACAGTTCTTAGACACTTATTACAAAGATCAATCACAAAATAACTGGATATGTCATAGTCTTATTATTAATATATCCTTTCTCATTTTAACCAGTAATTTACTGTTTTATGTTTTGCCTCAGTTTTGATAAGATGTCTAAGTCTAAAACATCTCACTATGTTTTTCTGATATCAAGTGAATAAATATTACCATATACAGCCATTATAACAAATACCGGTAAATATCATTTTAACATGTGCAACCATTATATCAAAGTTACAATTATAATTAGTGTTACCTATGTATCATGTTTATCAATTATGAATTGTGCTAACATTACATGATGTGCTTCCATTATATCATGTGCTACAATTACATTGTGTACCATTACATTAATTGCACCACTATATTATGTGCTACAATTATATCAAGTTCATCCACTATTCCACGTTCTACCACTAAATATAAAGTGCATCCATTACACCATGTAATAACATTATATCAAGTGCATACATTACACTATTTGCTACCGCTATATGAAGATCATACATTACATCATGTGCTACCACTATGTCAAGTGCATCCATTATTCCATGTGCTACCACTATATCAAGTACATCCATTATTCCATGTGCTACCACTATATGAAATGCTACCATTGTGTCCATGTGCTACCACTATATCAAGTACATCCATTATTCCATGTACTACCACTATATGAAATGCTACCATTGTGTCCATGTGCTACCACTATATCAAGTATATCCATTATTCAATGTGCTACCACTATATGAAATGCTACCATTGTGTCCATGTGCTACCATTATATCAAGTAAATCCATTATTGCATGTGCTACCACTATATGAAATGCTACCATTGTGTCCATGTGCTACCATTATATCAAGTACATCCATTATTCTATGTGCTACCACTATATGAAATGCTACCATTGTGTCCATGTGCTACCATTATATCAAGTACATCCATTATTCCATGTGCTACCATTATATCAATGCATCCATTACGCCTGTGCTACCATTACAGCAGAGTTCATTCAGGACCGTAGACATAGATCGGGTACAGGGCCCCCAGGAACACAAATCGACAAAAGTTAAAGTTGGAATAAAAATATTTTCCCCCCCCCCCCCCCCCCCGCAAGTGTTGTTTCGAAACTATTTTACAATAGAAACAATGAAGTCAGAGTCACGAGTCAAATCTTGGTGTTACTATTTCATCACTGGGAATTTGAGATGACGTGAAGAAAAGATAAGACATTAATTAAATGACTGTGTTATTTTAGATCTAATAAACATGATATCAAATAATTGACCGTGTTATTTTAGATCTAATAAACATGATATCAATGAATTGACCGTCTTATTTTAGGTCTAATAAATATCATATAAATGAATGGACTGTGTTATTTAAGACCTAATGAATCATTAAATAAACTGTGTTATTTTAATTCAATTTGAAATTGAAATCAAATAATTGACTGTGTTATTTTAGGCCGAAAAAAACAAGGTATAAATAAATGGACTATGTTATTTTATGTCTAAAGAATCAATAAATAATATGTGTTACTTTAGGCCTAATGAACAACATATCAATAAATGGACTTAGGTACATAGCTTCCAGCGTCACATGTTAACTAGAAGACTGTCGGTTTTATTGAGATGATTGAATACATAAGGATTAAATCATTTGTAAAATTTCAATGCTACAATCTAGAACAACTACATTGTTGTCAATGATATTTTCTCATTTCCTAGTCTGTATGTACAACGGAAAATTACCAATTTTTATTGAGCCAACCACTCATGGGAGACATACTGACCAGCCTGGACGCAGTAGCGATATGAGGCTGTTGTACACGACTAGATGTCAACCACCAGCCACTGATGGGAGACATATCAAACAACCCAGAGGTTGCAGTGATATCAGGTTGTTGTATTGATGTAATTATTTGATGTGAGCAATGATTGCCCACCAAATTGCGGCTGTCTAGATGGTAAATTTTTCTATCCTATGGTATAAAGTAACAGTTAAGTATTATAATCTTAAGTAACAACATACATTACGTATGTCATATGTCCTAGTATATCAATGTTAACTTTAACATAAACAACACACATACAAGAAATAACAACATACATTAAGTCTGTCAAATGTCCGTGTACGTCAATGTTAATTTTAACATTAAAACAAACATACAAGAAATAACAAAAATCGAAACAATTTTATTTCTCAGTTTATTACATCTTATAAAAGTTGACAAAACGTGTTAAAATGGTATACAATAGAAGAAATGGTTTTAAATAGAACATATTTAAACATTTAATTGATTCAACAGTTTAGAGATGATATTTTAAAATAAAGTTTCTAACAAAATTGTAATATGTTATAAATACTTGAGATGTGATAGTTGAAGGTAGGGGCGCCGATACTGGAGGTGGGGGCGTTCATGGGGCGTGGTGTTGGGGTGGATGGTGTTGTCTACTACAACACTAAACAGTTGATACAACTTTGTATAATTGTATAGAATTATTTCAAACATTAAAACATTGTTTGTTGACATTAGCGATATTAGGGTTACTCCCAACCAACGCCACTAGAATTGTTTCCCTTAGAGTTGACCCCACTGTGGACATGGCCGTTATAATGCCCCAGTGGATGGACATAAGCCCCACTACTGCCTGGACATGTACATGTTGTGTACGTGTACTTGGTACTATACTCATCATCATCATCCACCACGTACCTGTTTATCCATTGTCCTACAGAGATCTGTTTAGGACATCCATGTGGATGTGATACCATGAATGTCAACTTGACCTCATCTCTAGAACTCCAGTATTTCTTGTTTACTTTCCTCCATAGACCATGCCAGTGGTCCCACATCTTGACCAGTTTATCCAGTAAATCTACGTCACATGTCACACATTTCAACTCACACCTGTCTTCCTCAATGTTTGCGATCTCCACCGTCAAGCCATCAAGAGTGACCAGTGGACTATCTTGTCTATCAAAGAACAATCTACACGTGGTTTGTCTCGCCTCAAGGTCATCAAACACCACGTGTCTGGCCGTGTACATCCTTACCTCCCCCCACACTTTGCTGGGTGTGTCCGAGTGTTGACACTTGTGACATCGACAAGTTCCCATGTTGAATTTCTTGATGACTTCCTCTGTCAACTTGTTTACATACCACACCTTGCCAGTCCCTACCCTCATGACGTCACTTCCTCTCATGTTATAAAAGGCGTATGGGACTGTGGAGTCTGGCCAAAATTCTGGTCTTTCTGGACTGGTCATTTTAACATCTATCCTGACAGTCAGATCAGCTGTAGCTTTGATGTACTCAACAAGGTCGTTGTCATGGTGACCCTCAGGCAGGTGACTGATGTTAAAATCGTTGACAGGTACAAACTTTGTGTGACCTGGATTCTTCTTACAGCCAACAAGATGTTTGTGTAGATCTGCTTCTCCACCTTCTAACACCTGGGTTTCATGTGTACCTGACAAGGTCATCAAAGAAAGGACATTTTAATAAGATTATAAATCAAATTATTCTAAGCCATTTCACATTTTAATACATTTTTACCCCTGTCCTTATGTAAAATTTGTAAACAATAAAATCTCAAGATATAAATTTACAAGTAAGTTTATGAGACATAGAATGTTGTATTACATACATCAATAGGAATGATTTCAAATGTTGTATACAAGCAGATCAATGAGAATTATAACAACAAATAATTACCATAGAAAAGATCTGCTTCATCTTGCTTGTTACAAATGTCTTTATCACCGTTATCAAAGCCATCATCGTCTTGACTGCCATCTGTGCCATTATCGTCATGACTGTCATCTGTGCCATCATCGTCTTGACTGTCATCTGTGCCATCATCGTCTTGACTGTCATCTGTGCCATCATCATCTTGACTGTCATCTGTGCCATCATCGTCTTGACTGTCATCTGTGCCACCATATACTCGGCTATCATAAGTGACATTATCTGTATAGAGTGATAGTAGTTCATAAATATAAAACAGCAAAAGTCAAGAGGAAATAAATGTCTAAATTTTAATATTTCTTTTTTTTCCTCTTTCTTTTTAACCTTCTCTCTCTCACAAATAACACTTCCACTTCCATCAACCCATATGTTCTGTTTGTCCCCAACCGTGTTATTTTCTTCTCTCTATCTCTCTTTCTATTACCCCCGTTCTATCTTAGACTCTGACACACAAACTTTTTTTTTTTGGTCTTTATAAAATTGAAAACTAAATCATTTCATATAAAATATGCCTTATCTAAGTCTAAAAAAACTTTTAATTTTATAATTAATATTTTACCATTCGGTTGTTTCACTATCTCTGATTCAGCGAGGGTCAATCTTTGGACAGTCTGCAAGATAATGTATTAATTATAAGATTAATTGGAGCCTCAAATTTATTGTTATACATTTAAATTAAGTTGTAATTTGTCAAAATTTAACGTTCCAAATATACTATGACTATGAGTATGCAATTAATAATAATAATAAAAATGACGTTTCGATCAATTAGTTATATTTATCCTATTAAAAAACGACAAGTATTTAGTGTAATAATATTTAATTATATAATAATAAAATAAACGCATGCGAACATCAGTTGATATTTAAATGAAAATATTTGAGATGCAATATCTTCTATGTCCGTGCTTTAAAACGAATGCCGTCTGCAATTCCAAAAGTATTTAGAAATGGATCGAGTAAATTGAATTAATGTAGTTATGAATACAAATACCAAAAGCAATGCCTTTTTAAGAATTTCGGAAACATTGTTAAGCCTTTTTTCAACGAGATATATATTATATTTTTAAAGTTGTTTAGTTGAGGTTATTTTTATTAGAATAATGGTGTTAAATTAAAATAAAACTAATTTCAAAAGGTATCGCTTTTTTTTTTGTAATCGTACTTTGGCACTGAAACTCTACTCTTTAAAAAATTAGAAACTTTAAATACAAATAAAACAAAACGATCATTAAATGTAATACTTATTGTTGAAATGAATTTTATTTGTTAGGATACTCAGGTGCTTAAGTCTATTTTTATAATAACATATTTCAACAAAAAGTTAAAGACATTCTTCATTAGCCGATGTGTTTCAATTTTAATTTTGCACAAAATATTCTTGTTTTTTTTTTTTTTTTGCTTCTCACTTTTAAATAAATCAAGTAACTAAGGAGACCGGAAGTTTTTCATCTTCAGGAAATATTAACTAAAAGTGATTTTAGAATCGTTAGCGTGGTGCTATGACTGAAACATTGTCAAATAATGTTAATAATATAGGGAGGTAGATCGAGAACCCCGCATATTAACTCGTCTTCCGAGTAGTGTAGTAGTTTCTAACCCAGCAACTTTGTCCAGCGTGTAGTCAATGCGTTTCCTCTTTGGTTTAATAATTTAATAGTAGGCCTATATTATTGATAGGCATACCTACCAATCTTGTCACTAGACTTAGTGTCTCGCCTCTGTAATAGGTCTAACTACCCATCTTGTCACTAGACTTAATGTCTTGCCTCTGTAATAGGCCTACCTACATATTTAACAGTAGACTTAACTTATACTTTATAATTAGTAGTGATAGTGTCTTGTCCCTGTAATAGTACATATCTACCTACGTATTAACCAGACTTATACTTTACAAGTGTCTTGTCTCTGTAATAGGCCAACCTACTTCCCTACTCATTAGATTTGAACAAGTGTCTTGTCTCTATAAACATTTAATTTGATGTACTCCACGCAATTTAATAATTTATATATTTACCATGTTTGGAGAATGAATATTTTTGTTTGTTCGAAAAAAGAACAGATTTCCCACCCATTCTATCCAAAATAGATGCACATTCCGTCATGGAGACATACAACTTACACTACTACACCCTCAAGATGTTAAATACACTACTTTAATCTAAAGTTTACAACAGATAAGACAAGAGCTGCCCCAGATAATAATGAGCCCTAGGTTGACACTACCTTCTTTGGGTACATCTGTATATCATACTATAGTCCATACTATAGAAAATAGGCTATTAATTAAAGCTAGTATCTAGTGTTATAAAATTATCTGTAATATACAAGATATGTAATGTATATAATATACTATTTCCATGATGTTCATCTAATATTTAAAGTGGATTTAGACAAGGTAGTACTTGAAACAGGAAATACTTGTGGTAACCTCCTGTATTAATAGTGGATGTATACCAGGTAGGACTTTATTAATATTATAAGTTGTTGTTTTATATAGCGCACTACCCCAGCCAAGGGCGTAGCTCACCATACTGTACCCCTACATATAATTTTACAAGCATAATCATAAACATGAAAATTAACATACATTAATTAAATTAAAAAAAACACATGTATATTTACTCCACATATTCATTGTGGTAACTTCATGTATTAATAGTGGATGTAGAAAAGTTAGGACTTTACACAGGAAATACTTGTAGTAACCTACTCTATTAATAGTGGATGTTTACAAAGTATGACTTCATACATGAAATACTTGTGGTAAGCTCCTGTAGTTGATGTAGAAAAGTTAAGACTTTACACTGGAAGTACTTGTGGTAAGCTCCTGTATTAATAGGCCCTAAGTTACTCTATAATTTTAACATGCTAGCGTACATGTATCAAATAAAATACATTTAAACTTAAGGATTTTTACTGTCTGTGACTCTTGTGTAACTTACTTTTGTTTATTTAAAATAATCATTTTGTATGTAAATGAAAAAATAAATATATAAGCATGATTATGAGATCTGTAGGCCTATACAATTAGGAAATCAATCATAAAATTCAGGATAAGACTTGGATATGGGATATAATGTAAAGTGGAAATAAAGATTTTGATTAAAATGAATATTTGAAACTAAATACTTGATTTAAATGAAAATCCTCTAAGAGATACACATATATAACATTATTACATTTATTTTATTCCCTTTATTTAAATAAAAACTGACAAGTTGATTAACTAATAGAATACATTGCTATAGGCTTTTGGATTTACCATATATATACATATATGTAATAAGGTTAAAATTATTGGTTACACATGTATATAAATATATGTAATAAGGTTAAAATTGTTGGTTACACATGTATATAAATATATGTCATACAGTTAAAATAATTGGTTACCTTCATTCTTTTATTTGTAGGGGCAAATACTCCTGATTCATTTTCTGATTTGTACAAACGCTTTAATTGTGTCTGACTGCAAGGAGTATCTTGAAATTTACAACCATCAGATTCTAAACTGTCATGTACTGTCTCTTTGTTGTCTTCAGATTTGCTCTTAGTTACACCACTTTTATCCATATTCCTTGAGCATTCTTGCAGTGTATATGTTCTTTTTAATCTTGAATTATTCATTGTCACTGGACGATAGAATCTTCTATCTTTTGCTCACTTCTTCAATAATTGATATTTACTTTTCATGAAACCTGTTGAAATAAATTTATAATCTCATGCTTTATTTTAAATTATAGTATACAAATTGTATTGGCTAATTTATTTTATCAGATATACACACTTTTGATACAAAAGAACAAAATGTAATGAGTTTAAATTTTATTTCAAAGATATTTAACTTTAAACACAAAACTCTTTCATGATACAAGTTAATATAGGCCTACAGTACATAATTACATTAATCATGGCTCATATTAATTTAATTATCTGACATCAAAGTTTTATCATGTCTTGTCTTAGTTATGTCAATTGTACACACAATAAAACATAAAATCTATTTTATATAAATAGTAGACAGAAATTTTAAAGATTTTTTTTAAAAATAATTTATGTTACTTGGATCAAAGTGAAGTTCTAAAAAAAAGTTGTTGTTTTTTATTATGGTAACATTATATTTTTAATAAGTGTCATTTAAATTATGAAAGATAAGTCCTCTTTGCTACAAAATAAGTGTCAAAATATACAATATGAAACATTTAGAAGTTGATCATCAAAGAATACAATTTACAATATCTAAAAATTGATATTCAATTTATACAAATTGAAACAATTGAAGTTGATAATTAAATGATGGAATTGACAACATCTAAAGATTAATCATGACATTATACCATTTTAAAAATATAGAAGTTGATAATCAAATTATGAAATTAAAAACATCTAGAAATTGATCATCCAATTTTTTAATTTAAAACATCTAGAAATTGATAATCAAATTACACCATTTGAAACATCTAGAAGTTGTATGTAATTTAAAACACTTTGAATTTGATCATCAACATGCTAGTACTTTATAAGTCATGTGCTAAAAAAATATTCTTTGTTATATGTGTAACACCTTTGAGTGAGGATGTAACCTATTTAAAAATGTTTATGTTTATTTAATATTAAATTAAATAGGATTATTTCTGGTACCTTATGGGGGAAAAACAAATTTATTTAATTTTAAACATCATTGTAAGATAAATGCTGTAAATCAAGTAAAATTGTTGAATTGCCTTTGTCTGTTTGTTTTATTTGTAAATTTTTAATATAAAACTATTTTTATCCACACCTGTGATAATTATATGTTTAAAATAGCTAAATAATTTTTTAAAAACTCATATAATTATAATATTCATAATAAGCATTTTAACATAAATTTCATTGTGGCTAATTTAATTTTTTTTAAATAAAATATGAGTTGCTTATGTATCATTTTACTGAAACATATTTAATTGTAATTCTATTTAGAAAATGATGTTTGCTGTTTCACATGTTATTTTATTAAATTTTTTAAACGTTTATTTTGTAACAAAACTATTAAATTTGTTTGTCAATTTTTATTGACTTTAGTGAAAATTCTTCTTAATTATATATTTAGTGTAATATCAATATCACATCAATAATTTCATTCCAAAATTTATTGAAGTTCATTAAGATTATATAAATATTTCAATCACATCTTGTTTGCATTATACTTTCTTGTCTAATTTCACTATATTAAAAATTGTCTTCTTTATTTCAAATTTTATATAATTATTTTTCCATATTATTTTTCACCCGATAATAATTAAACAAATTATTTCATCATCCAGTTTTTGTATATATATATTCTAATACCATTAAATATCCTAAAAGTGTTATAAATACAATTTCTTAAAATTAAAAATTCTGAACAGTTTCTTTATTTCATTGTTTCCATTAAAAGACCTACAAATATAATGATTTATTGCAAGAAATATTTATACTTTATCTATTATATAATAATTATATTTTTTTTTAATTTACCATCATTCAATTCATTCTTCTGTTCAAGGATTCTATCATTGTGACATGATCATTAATCTTTTCACATGAAACAGTTTTACTATAAGTATCGCATGACGTAAATTGAGCATTGATTAATTCAATATGGACTGAGGGGTTTCAATAAATTATATTTAACTATAAATTATAATTTAGATCAAACAAAGCAAAAAAAAAAAATATTTAAATATTTATTGACATTAAATATTTTAAAGAATTTATTTATAATGGATTTTTTCCATTGAAAACAAAAATCTTTTTCTTCTTGAACATAGTCTTCATATATAATATACTCTGATATCATTTATTCTTCACAGCATACATATAAAATATACTCTGATATCCTTTATTCTTCACAGCATACATATAAAATATACTCTGACATCCTTTATTCTTCACAGCATACATATAAAATATACTCTGACATCCTTTATTCTTCACAGCATACATATAAAATATTCTCTGACATCCTTTATTCTTCACAGCATACATATATGATGTGTGCAGATTCTTTTATTTTTCACATGTTCATATATTTTTTATCACCATATGTAAAAATTAAATAATATAATACTTTTAAAATAAATGATATATTTATTTTTAATAAAATCAATTAATAGGGTTTTTTTCCACAAATAAAAGAATTCATAAAATAAAATAAAAAATATTATTCTCATTTTTACGCCCCCCCCTCCCCCCCACCCACACGCCACCTTGTTCAAATCTGAAACCCATTAGAAAGACGTTTTGTCTTTACAACATCTAGTCACCGGATTTCTTTTAAAATGGCGGCTAGTTGGTTAATTTAGGAATTTTCCGTTTTTCTGACGCAAGTTGGAATATATACCTGGCTCCAATATGTGTATAAATAGATACATAAGCAATATATTAACATATAGGTTTCCCAAATATATTAACTGTCTAGTACAGATGGTATTTTCCTATTTAAAGCATGGAATGTATGTTGTAGCAGGCCCTGTGTAAGATGGAGCGGGGCCTTGAGGAAATTGAATTTTGAGGACGGTTGATGATTTATATAGTATATTTATTTATCTAGGCATTTTTATAGCGCTTTCCTTACAGCTCTAAGCGCTTTACAATTATTAAAAATATTAGAATATATTAAAACTGATAATAGATCTGTACCCCCCGCCGATAAGGTATCATATGAGACACGTCATATTTATAATGCATCTTCGTGGTCATAATGGGAAACTAGCCATACTGAGTAATTTTCACTCACTTTTTTTTCCGAAATTTGTAAGTAAAGAAAAATTCCCGTTCTGTAACTGTTGAATTTCCCTGAGCTGAATCATGCAACGCATTTTGGGTTTTCCCAATCACCAACCCAATAATTCTCCCAGTACCACGTCATTGCTGCTAAGCAGGAACTGGCATTGTTCATTTAGAAATAACAACTTTTGAGCATTACCTTATGTTTCTAGAGATCAATGATGCTGATTGGCGGCCCACTGATCAGGTCGGTCTGCCTACCCTCACAGTACTGGTCAACTAAGTGGTGGTCCACTGATCAGGTCGGTCTGCCTACCCTCACAGTACTGGTCAACTAAGTGGTGGCCCACTAATCAGGTCGGTCTGCCTACCCTCACAGTACTGGTCAACTAAGGGCTAAGGGTGAAAAATTAATTTTTTTGCGAATAATAAATATTCTAAAACTCATCATTTTTGGATACAGAAAAGACTTAGATTAGATTTGATGGAACACATTTATCATTTTTAAAAATCAAAGCAATCTAAAGCTACAAGTGTCTTTATCTACGTCACGTCTTTATCTACGTCACGTCTTTATCTACGTCACGTCTTTATCTACGTCACGTCTTTATCTACGTCACGTCTTTATCTACGTCACGTCTTTATCTATGTCACGTCTTTATCTACGTCACGTCTTTATTTACTTTTTGTCATAATGACCCAACAAGTGATGTGACATGTCTCATAAGTCTTATGTTAAATCATTATATTACCTTGTTATGAAGATCTCATTGGTATTTAATATTTTCTACTTATACTCATACACAATTAAAGCAATCATGAAGACATAACAACAAATGCATTTTCCGTCTGTTCCCTCCAAACAGAAACATCACATTTTGTTCAGTTTCTCATTTGTTTAAGACTTTCATCCTGAAGTTTGTACAAAGTTATGGCGACAAGTCATTTTTGGGTCTGAATTTGACGGATGGTTGGCGAGACTGATGAAATGAGACCAATATAATCGATTACGGTTATTATTGCTAAATCAAAATCAATATCACATCTAATGAATGTACTCACCTTAAAAAAAGATGGCTTGCCTTTACAACAGCCAGGTACACGATACATTTCAAAATGGCGGAGTGTTAAATCATTTCAGAAATTTCCGTTTGTCTGACGCACGTTGGACAACTTGACGTGGATGAAATCTATAAATAGATAAATGAAATATTTTACAACATAATTTACGAATTATATCATCAGTTAATTACAAGTGGTATTTTAACATTGACTGGTACAGACGGGTTCTAAAATGAAGAGGGGAAAATTCAATTTTGAGAACCGTTGAGTGCAAAATGTTAAGATCAATAAAACTACACTCTCCAATAGACAGCATAATGTAATGATCTATAAGACAACACTATCAAATAGATTAAAAATGTAATGATCCATAATACTACATCCTCAAATAGCCTATATAATGTAATGATCTATAAGACTACATTCTCAAATAGCTTATATAATGTAATGATCTATAAGACTACATTCTCAAATAGCCTATATAATGTAATGATATATAAGACTACATTCTCAAATAGACTATATAATGTAATGATCTATAAGACTACATTCTCAAATAGCCTATATAATGTAATGATCTGTAAGACTACATTCTCACATAGCCTATATAATGTAATGATATGTAAGGCTACATTCTCAAATAGCCTATATAATGTAATGATCTATAAGACTACATTCTCAAATAGACTATATAATGTAATGATCTATAAGACTACAATCTCAAATAGACTATATAATGTAATGATCTATAAGACTACATTCTCAAATAAACTATATAATGTAATGATCTATAAGACTTCACTCTAAATAGACGACATAATGTAACTATGATTTTCCGCGCTGAAAAATGTGGTTTGTACACCAGACATTGAACTACTCTGTAACAACAGTACAGTGAAACATGTGGTCTGTACACCAGACATGGAACTACTGTGTAACAACAGTACAGTGAAACATGTGGTTTGTACACCAGACATGAAAATTCTCTGTGACGAAAGTACAGTGAAACATGTGGTTTGTACACCAGACATTGAACTACTCTGTAACAACAGTACAGTGAAACATGTGGTCTGTACACCAGACATGGAACTACTGTGTAACAACAGTACAGTGAAACATGTGGTCTGTACACCAAGCATGGAACTACTGTGTAACAACAGTACAGTGAAACATGTGGTTTGTACACCAGACATGAAAATTCTCTGTGACGAAAGTACAGTGAAACATGTGGTCTGTACACCAGACATTGAACTACTCTATAACAACAGTACAGTGAAACATGTGGTCTGTACACCAGACATTGAACTACTCTGTAAAAACAGTACAGTGAAACATGTGGTCTGTACACCAGACATTGAACTACTCTATAACAACAGTACAGTGAAACATGTGGTTTACTACACCAGACATTGAACTACTCTATAACAACAGTACAGTGAAACATGTGGTTTGTACACCAGACATGAAAATTCTCTGTGACGAAAGTACAGTGAAACAATTGGTTTGTACACCAGACATTGAACTACTCTATAACAACAGTACAGTGAAACATGTGGTTTGTACACCAGACATGAAAATTCTCTGTGACGACAATACAGTGAAACATGTGGTTTGTACACCAGGCATGGAACTACTCTGTAACTACAGTACAATGAAACATGTGGTTTGTACACCAGACATGGAACTACTCTATAACAACAGTACAGTGAAACAACATGTGATCTGTACACCAGCCATGGAACTACTGTGTAACAACAGTACAGTGTAACATGTGGTCTGTACACCAGACATGGAACTACTGTGTAACAACAGTACAGTCAAACATGTGGTTTGTACACCAGACATGAAAATTCTCTGTGACGACAGTACAGTGAAACATGTAGTTTGTACACCAGACATGGAACTACTCTGTAACAACAGTTCAGTGAAACATGTGGTCTGTACACCAGACATGGAACTACTCTGTAACAATAGTACAGTGAAACATGTGGTCTGTACAGCAGACATGGAACTACTCTGTAACAACAGTACAGTGAAACATGTGGTTTGTACACCAGACATGGAACTACTCTGTAACAACAGTACAGTGAAACATGTGGTTTGTACACCAGACATTGAACTACTCTGTAACAACAGTACAGTGAAAAATGTGTTTTGTACACCAAGCATGGGACTACTCTGTAACTACAGTACAGTAAAACATGTGGTTTGTACACCAGACATTGAACTACTCTGTAACAACATTACAGTGAAACATGTGGTTTGTACACCAGGCATGGAACTACTCTGTAACTACAGTACAGTGAAACATGTGGTTTGTACACCAGACATGTAACTACTCTGTAACAACAGTACAGTTAAACATGTGGTTTGTACACCAGGCATGGAACTACTCTGTAACTACAGTACAGTGAAACATGTGGTTTGTACACCAGACATGGAACTACTCTGTAACAACAGTACAGTGAAACATGTGGTTTGTACACCAGACATGGAACTACTCTGTAACAACAGTACAGTGAAACATGTGGTTTGTACACCAGACATGGAACTACTCTGTAACAACAGTACAGTGAAACATGTGGTTTGTACACCAGACATGGAACTACTCTGTAACAACAGTACAGTGAAACATGTGGTTTCTACACCAGGCATGGAACTACTCTGTAACTACAGTACAGTGAAACATGTAGTTTTTACACCAGGCATGGAACTACTCTGTAACTACAGTACAGTGAAACATGTGGTTTGTACACCAGACATGAAAATTCTCTGTGACGACAGTACAGTGAAACATGATGTTTGTACACCAGACATTGAACTACTGTGTAACTACAGTACAGTGAAACAATTGGTTTGTACACCAGACATGAAAATTCTCTGTGACAACAGTACAGTGAAACATGTGGTTTGTACACCAGACATGGAACTACTCTGTAACTACAGTACAGTGAAACATGTGGTTTGTACACCAAGCATGGGACTACTCTGTAACTACAGTACAGTAAAACATGTGGTTTGTACACCAGACATTGAACTACTCTGTAACAACATTACAGTGAAACATGTGGTTTGTACACCAGGCATGGAACTACTCTGTAACTACAGTACAGTGAAACATGTGGTTTGTACACCAGACATGTAACTACTCTGTAACAACAGTACAGTTAAACATGTGGTTTGTACACCAGGCATGGAACTACTCTGTATTGACAGTACAGTGAAACATGTGGTTTGTACACCAGACATGGAACTACTCTGTAACAACAGTACAGTGAAACATGTGGTTTGTACACCAGACATGGAACTACTCTGTAACAACAGTACAGTGAAACATGTAACAGTGAAACATGTGGTTTGTACACCAGACATTGAACTACTCTGTAACAACAGTACAGTGAAACATGTGGTTTGTACACCAGGAATGGAACTACTCTGTAACTACAGTACAGTGAAACATGTGGTTTCTACACCAGGCATGGAACTACTCTGTAACTACAGTACAGTGAAACATGTAGTTTTTACACCAGGCATGGAACTACTCTGTAACTACAGTACAGTGAAACATGTGGTTTGTACACCAGACATGAAAATTCTCTGTGACGACAGTACAGTGAAACATGATGTTTGTACACCAGACATTGAACTACTGTGTAACTACAGTACAGTGAAACAATTGGTTTGTACACCAGACATGAAAATTCTCTGTGACAACAGTACAGTGAAACATGTGGTTTGTACACCAGACATGGAACTACTCTGTAACTACAGTACAGTGAAACATGTGGTTTGTACACCAAGCATGGGACTACTCTGTAACTACAGTACAGTAAAACATGTGGTTTGTACACCAGACATTGAACTACTCTGTAACAACATTACAGTGAAACATGTGGTTTGTACACCAGGCATGGAACTACTCTGTAACTACAGTACAGTGAAACATGTGGTTTGTACACCAGACATGTAACTACTCTGTAACAACAGTACAGTTAAACATGTGGTTTGTACACCAGGCATGGAACTACTCTGTA
>CAXITT010000056.1:286157-326463 GCA_964033795.1 Lymnaea stagnalis
CACACCCCCCTCTCACAGCCCCCTCACACACCTCTCTCACAACTCTCTCTCACCCCTCACTCACAGCCCCCTCTCACACTCCCCTCTCACAACTCTCTCACAACCCTCACTCACAACCCTCACTCACAGCCACCTCTCACAGCCACCTCTCACAGTCCCCTCTCACAACTCTCTCACAACCCTCACTCACAGCCACCTCTCACAGCCACCTCTCACAACTCTCTCACAACTCTCTCACAACCCTCACTCACAGCCACATCTCACGGTCCCCTCTCACAACTCTCTCACAACCCTCACTCGCAACCCTCACTCGCAACCCTCACTCACAGCCACCTCTCACAGCCACCTCTCACAGTCCCCTCTCACAACTCTCTCACAACCCTCACTCACAGCCACCTCTCACAGCCACCTCTCACAGTCCCCTCTCACAACTCACTCACAACCCTCACTCACAGCCATCTGTCAACTCCTATGTGGATGACACTCGATAACCTTGGTCGGCAACTCATCTAAGAGAAGGAAACTCTGAATTCAAACCCGGAGTTGGAGTCCCGTAAGGCGCATACAATGTCAATTCCTGAAACCGCACCCACACCTGGTCGTCTTGAATTAGAGTCCTGCCACTGGATATGGTGGGCCCGGAAGAGAGAGTGAGGTTGACGTCGCGCAACTCTTCCTCACTTTAAACAAAAGCCACCCGCGCAAGTCATCAGTCACCAGACGACTCAATGGTCTTAGTCGATCCTCGACGGACGAACAACAATGTTCTACTGGATTAATTTATTCGTCAAGTTCTTTCACAAGTTTAATGCGTCGTACTATTCTTACTATCACTGAATGAACTCAAGTCCTTTTCATAATAATTATAACTTTAATATCTAAGTATCAATACACATAAACACATGGATGTAGCCCAGCTCGCTATCAGACGTAAATAATATACAACCTGCTTCCACAAAGTTCCAGTCAAGACTGCCACGCGACTAAAACATACGTCACAATACTGTCTAGACAATACGTCACAATCTGCCTACAAATATGTCACAGAGTCAAGCGCGGGAAGAGCGTTCACTAATAGAACTCTCAAACAAACATCGCGCGTTATAAAACATAATATATATTTAGAATGAGCTGTACTGACGTCACTCCAAAAGAGCAGAAAAGATTTAAGTACGTTCAGATTCCTAAAAACAATCATCGTTATTTTCATTATTTTACAGAAATCGAATACATTTAAATGCGCAAAAAATGTTTTAAATCCGCTTTTATTTGAGTAAACGTTTAAGTATTATTATTATAAATTACAAACACATTTAAAGTATTAACTAAGGAACTATTCTAAGCATTTTATATGTGTTTAACAGTTATGAAAAAATTTAACAAATAAAAAATCATGATCAAAGAATTACACCGTAATCACATTTGTCGGGAAACCCAAACATCAGTCGTTTTAAGTGCGTCTTTTAGTGCGTTGTTATTATTGCGAAATTAACTTAAATCTAATTTGTTCTAAATAATCACGCAAATGACGTCATGACGCGAATAGCCTACATCTCCAAAACTCTTAGGTTTCTTTAAATTTAATAACCATGCTTGACAAATCTGATTAAGTATTTTCCCCTCTTAAAAGTAAAATTAATAAATACAATTGATTGCTTTTTAAATTGTTAATTTTAACATTAAAAGTGTTTGCCATTTTTTTATATTCCAAAAATATAACTTTATTAAAATCATATCGTAATAAAAACTAACCTTTAAATATAATTCTAATAAGAAAATGCGGTTTAAGTCAAACAGTGCAGCGCAACTCCATAGCCAAATAGCATTGAATAATCCACTTATAACTTAAACAAAAAAGAACGAACCATATCAAGTGCAAATTATTTTAGTTTGGGTATGGAAGGGACTACAATCCAGTGGAAGATTTTTTCTAAATTGATTTAAATCTGGGTGCGGAAGGGGTTGGCCACTTTGCCCCAGGCAGCAAAAAATACGTCAAAAATAAAGGAATGAATTTGATAAATAATTAATCTTCTTGGGTACATACGTTTCGGAGGTAGGAAATAGGATGTGTACATTTTTACGTGGATGACAATGTAGTTAAATCCTATGGTATTACGTTTGGGAAAAAAGATATGTTACATTCTCTTATTTCAAATATTGTATGTTCATTTTGCCCAAGGCAGCACCAGATACGTCTTCAAAAAAGGAATGATTTTCATAAATAATTAATTTTCTTGGGTAAATACATGTCGGAGGTAGGAAATAAGATGTAGGAAAAACATAGTTATCTCCTATTGTATTACATATGTGAAAAAAGATATGTTACATTCTCTTTTTACAAATATGCATATTTTTACCAATTCAGAAAATCAATGGCGTTAACAAATCTGGGTACATTTATATAAGTATATTCATGAATATCAAAACCCAATCACTAGAAAAATTAATTTTTAAAACTAGAGACGGGTTAATATTTACTTTCAAAAAATAAAATTATATATTTGTTTTACTTTGCAAAAAGTAAATAGATTTGTATTTTATGTGATTAGCCATTTAAATATAAAAAAAACACTTAAATCTGTTATATACGTGAAAAACAGTTGCACGATTTTTCTTTAGATAAAATGATTCTTTGTTTTACGATTCTGATGATGTACATTTTTTTATAAAAGACAAAAATGTGTTAAAATCTTTGCTGAAGATATCAATATAGATCGAAATCCTATAATATAATTTTTTTTTATATCATATAGAGTTTTTGTTGTGAATTTAAGGTTAGTTTTTTTAACAATTTTTAGAGAAAAAAAGTTTTAATTCAAGGGCACGAAAAGGTGTAAATCTAAAGTATTTCTCTAAAGTAGTAAGTGTCTATCAATTAACTTCTTTGTAACAAAATTGATATAAGTAGTGATAATTTAGAATGTGTAATTTAAGGTCATGTTGAGAGGGGGGAAAAAGTAGTTTAGGAGCGTGAAATGGAGTAGGGTAGGCCTGTAATATATAGCGGATAAATACTTCTCAAAACTTCATGATGTTAGAAACGTAAATATCATTACATTTTTAAAGTTATGAATTGTAATGATTTTTTGCAATAGCAGTTAGAAATTGCGAAGGACCTACCATTATTACAATTATTATTGAACTCCCATACTCGACACCATCTCTCACAGCCCTCTCTCTAGCCCTCTCTTATGTCCCTCTCTCACAGCCCTCTCTCTAGCCCTCTCTTATATACCTCTCTCACGGCCCTCTCTCACAGCCCTCTCTCTAGCCCTCTCTTATATCCCTCTCTCACGGCCCTCTCTCACAGCCCTCTCTCTAGCCCTCTCTTATATCCCTCTCTCATGGCCCACTCTCACAGCCCTCTCTCTAGCCCTCTCTCATATCCCTCTCTCAAGGCCCTCTCTCACAGCCCTCTCTCATAGCCCTCTCTCACAGCCCTCTCTCACAGCCCTCTCTCTAGCCCTCTCTTATATACCTCTCTCACGGCCCTCTCTCACAGCCCTCTCTCTAGCCCTCTCTTATATCCCTCTCTCATGGCCCTCTCTCACAGTCCTTTCTCTAGCCCTCTCTTATATCCATCTCTCATGGCCCACTCTCACAGCCCCCTCTCTTATCCCTCTCTCATGGCCATCGCTCACAGCCCTCTCTCTAGCCCTCTCTCATATCCCTCTCTCAAGGCCCTCTGTCACAGCCCTCTCTCACAGCCCTCTCTCACAGCCCTCTCTCACAGCCCTCTCTCACAGCCCTCTCTCTAGGCCTCTCTTATATCCCTCTCTCATGGCCATCTCTCACAGCCCTCTCTCTAGACCTCTTTTATATCCCTCTCTCATGGCCCTCTCTCACGGCCCTCTCTCATATCCCATCCATTCAGCCTTGTCACCAATTTCTCCCTATTCTAGCCCATTATTTTCGAGTTCATTCGTACTTTTAAATGACAAAGTCATTGTACTTTTAAATTGCTAAGACATTCATACTTTTAAATTACTAAGCCATTAAATGGCTAAGTCATGTGTACTTTTAAATGGCTAATTAGTCATTCATTAATTTTAACGAATTAAAGTTATTTCTTATATTGTCCAACCCCCCCCCCCCCACAAGCAGATGACCAGACTTACGATGGCAGTGTCCACTGGGATATCCGATGAACTTATCTGTTCCATCTGCCTGGACACCTTCAACACCCCCATCCTCCTGCCATGCGCCCACACTTTCTGCAAACAGTGTCTCGTCAACGTCAACGAGAGAAGCAAACTACGGCGCCAGCAGAGCGCCCCTTCAGACGGCGCCAAGTCTGACCAGATCATCGCGTGCCCACATTGTCGTCTCGAGGTCAAGCTCGGGCCGGATGGGGTCAACGGATTACCCCGGAATACGTCACTGGCTAACATCATTCTGAGCATGGAGGAAGACAAGCGTGCCCGGAGCGTCGTCTGTGAGGTCTGTGACTACGACCCTGCGAGGCAGGCCTCCAAAATATGCGCAGACTGCTCAGTGACGTACTGCGCACAGTGCTTCCGGCAGCTCCATCCAATGAGAGGAGCTTTTAAATACCACGTGATCAAAGACCCGAAATCCTCGTACCCCGTTCAAAGATGTCTGTCGCCACTCTTTGATCTACGGTCTGCTCGGGTGACGCCGTCACGTGACGGATACGGTACGGATACGGAGTCTGGAGACGAAGGAGGAGCGGTAGCAAGTCAGGTGAGTTAACACCTGTGTCAATGTCAGGTGAGTTAACACTTATGTCAATATCAGGTCAGTTAACACCTGTGTCAATGTCAGGGGAGTTAACACCTGTGTCAATGTCATTTCAGTTAACACATGTGTAAATGTCAGGGGAGTTAACACCTGTGTCAATGTCAGGTCAGTTAACACCTGTGTCAATGTCAGGTGAGTTAACACCTTTGTCAATGTCAGGGGATTTAACACCTGTGTCAATGTCAGGTCAGTTAACACCTGCGTCAATGTCAGGTGAGTTAACACCTGTGTCAATGTCAGGGGAGTTAACACCTGTGTCAATGTCAGGGAAGTTAACGCATGTGCCAATGTCATGGGGTACACGTGTGTCAATGTCAGGTGATTAAAATTTAATCAAAGATATAAAACATGCTACAACAGAGGTCCTCAACCTAGAGTTCAAACAACCCTAAAGTAAAGTATTTGAAACCTGTTACTGGCATGTTTCGGTACCTTTTACCCTTTCCAAAATTGATCGCTCCGTAATGTAATATTTTTTTGACCATTTCATAAGAAAAATATGAGGACCATTTGATTAAAACAGGTCATTGTAAAGGTCAGCAGTAGATTGAGCCAGAGCCTGAAAGTTTGGTCACTGGGACCTTGACCAGCTAACATAAATCTTGCATCATATTTTAAATACATGTGTATGTTATTTTTTTTAAAAATTACATGTTTGTAAGTTAGGTGTCAACGAGAAATCCTTTATAGAACTGCGTGGTTTTTTTTTTTTTGTTTGTCCAATATTTGTAAGAAAAAATAAATTTATTCTTATGCGTTTCATCTACACCATTTGTTTCTATCTGTCTGACACCAGGACAGACTGGAAAAGTTGCGCAGACAAATTAAGTCCAAGAGTAAGGAGTTGAATGGCGTCATGAAGACTGTCCAAAGGCTGCTTAAGACAATCGAAGTAAGGGAACACCGTTACTTTGTAATATCTCATAGTGTCTGTACAGATGTCTGTAGTAAAATGTGATTAATGGGGGTAAATGGGGTATGACAAAATAGAAGTCACATAGACCTCTTTAATGGTGACCCAATTTCGTGGGTTTTTTTCCAGGATGAGACGGAGGAAAGAATGAGAGAGATCAGGTCGGTGTGTGGTCAGATCAACGAGTGTGTGGGGGAGAAGGAGGCCAGTCTCTTGACCACCGTCAGCCAACAGGTAAGTTGACAGATGTTGTAGTCAACAGTGGTTTTCCTAGATGTCTTGAGATATGGCTATAATATTTAACATGTTGTACAAATTCACCAAAGAGTTTATACATAAAATGAAATGTCCATACAAGTTCACCAAAGTGTTTGTACATAAAATGGAATGTCTAGAAAGATTCAAAATAGAAATCTATACTTATGCAAATGTTGATTGACGAATCTGAAAGATCCTATGGACACAACTGCTCCTAAAGCTGAATGCACTCTTTTACTGTATGTTTCCTAATCACTAATAAACTACTTATCAAACGACATTACAAAAATGTACAATTCCTCTGATTTGGTTGTAAGTATGGTCAGATATAGAAGTCCTCTGATTTGGTTGTAAGTATAGTCAGATATAGAAGTCCTCTGATTTGGTTGTAAGTATAGTCAGATATAGAAGTCCTCAGATTTGGTTGTAAGCACAGTAAGAGATAGAAGTCCTCTGATTTGGTTGTAAGCACAGTAAGATATAGAAGTCCTCTGATTTGGTTGTAAGCACAGTGAGATATAGAAGTCCTCTGGTTTGGTTGTAAGCACAGTAAGATATAGAAGTCCTCTGATTTGGTTGTAAGGACAGTGAGATATAGAAGTCCTCAGATTTGGTTGTAAGTACAGTGAGATATAGAAGTCCTCTGATTTGGTTGTAAGTACAGTTAGATATAGAAGTCCTCTGATTTGGTTGTAAGCACAGTGAGATATAGAAGTCCTCTGATTTGGTTGTAAGCACAGTAAGATATAGAAGTCCTCTGATTTGGTTGTAAGCACAGTAAGATATAGAAGTCCTCTGATTTGGTTGTAAGCACAGTGAGATATAGAAGTCCTCTGATTTGGTTGTAAGCTCAGTTAGATATAGAAGTCCTCTGATTTGGTTGTAAGTACAGTGAGATATAGAAGTCCTCTGATTTGGTTGTAAGCTCAGTTAGATATAGAAGTCCTCTGATTTGGTTGTAAGCACAGTTAGATATAGAAGTCCTCTGATTTGATTGTAAGTATAGTCAGATATAGAAGTCCTCTGATTTGGTTGTAAGCACAGTAAGATATAGAAGTCCTCTGATTTGGTTGTAAGCACAGTGAGATATAGAAATCCTCTGATTTGGTTGTAAGAACAGTAAGATATAGAAGTCCTCTCTCTGATTTGGTTGTAAGCACAGTGAGATATAGAAGTCCTCTGATTTGGTTGTAAATACAGTGAGATATAGAAGTCCTCTGATTTGGTTGTAAGCACAGTGAGATATAGAAGTCCTCTGATTTGGTTGTAAGCACAGTGAGATATAGAAGTCCTCTGATTTGGTTGTAAGCACAGTGAGATATAGAATTCCTCTGATTTGGTTGTAAGCACAGTGAGATTTAGAAGTCCTTTGATTTGGTTGTAAGAACAGTGAGATATAGAAGTCCTCTGATTTGGTTGTAAGAACAGTAAGATACAGAAGTCCTCTGATTTGGTTGTAAGCACAGTAAGATATAGAAGTCCTCTGATTTGGTTGTAAGCACAGTGAGTTACAGAAGTCCTCTGATTTGGTTGTAAGCACAGTAAGATATAGAAGTCCTCTGATTTGGTTGTAAGCACAGTGAGATATAGAAGTCCTCTGATTTGGTTGTAAGCACAGTGAGATATAGAAGTCCTCTGATTTGGTTGTAAGCACAGTGAGATATAGAAGTCCTCTGATTTGGTTGTAAGCACAGTGAGATATAGAAGTCCTCTGATTTGGTTGTAAGCACAGTGAGATATAGAAGTCCTCTGATTTGGTTGTAAGCACAGTGAGATATAGAAGTCCTCTGATTTGGTTGTAAGCACAGTGAGATATAGAAGTCCTCTGATTTTGTTGTAAGCACATTGAGATATAGAAGTCCTCTGATTTGGTTGTAAGCACAGTGAGATACAGAAGTCATCTGATTTGGTTGTAAGCACAGTAAGATATAGAAGTCCTCTGATTTGGTTGTAAGCACAGTGAGATATAGAAGTCCTCTGATTTGTTTGTAAGCACAGTGAGATATAGAAGTCCTCTGATTTGGTTGTAAATACAGTGAGATATAGAAGTCCTCTGATTTGGTTGTAAGCACAGTAAGATATAGAAGTCCTCTGATTTGGTTATAAGCACATTGAGATATAGAAGTCCTCTGATTTGGTTGTAAGCACAGTGAGATATAGAAGTCCCCTGATTTGGTTGTAAGCACAGTAAGATATAGAAGTCCTCTGATTTGGTTGTAAGCTCAGTTAGATATAGAAGTCCTCTGATTTTGTTGTAAGCACAGTGAGATATAGAAGTCCTCTGATTAGGTTGTAAGCACAGTGAGATATAGAAGTCCTCTGATTTGATTGTAAGCACAGTGAGATATAGAAGTCATCTGATTTGGTTGTAAGCACAGTGAGATATAGAAGTCCTCTGATTTGGTTGTAAGCACAGTGAGATATAGAAGTCCTCTGATTTGGTTGTAAGCACAGTAAGATATAGAAGTCCTCTGATTTGGTTGTAAGCACAGTGAGATATAGAAGTCCTCTGATTTGGTTGTAAGAACAGTAAGATATAGAAGTCCTATGATTTGGTTGTAAGCACAGTGAGATATAGAAGTCCTCTGATTTGGTTGTAAGCACAGTGAGATATAGAAGTCCTCTGATTTGGTTGTAAGCACAGTGAGATATAGAAGTCCTCTGATTGGGTTGTAAGTATAGTAAGGTATAGAAGTCCTCTAATTTGGTTGTAAGCACAGTGAGATATAGAAGTCCTCTGATTTGGTTGTATGCACAGTGAGATACAGAAGTCCTCTGATTTGGTTGTAAGCACAGTGAGATATAGAAGTCCTCTGATTTGGTTGTAAGGACAGTGAGATATAGAAGTCCTCTGATTTGGTTGTAAGGACAGTGAGATATAGAAGTCCTCTGATTTGGTTGTAAGGACTGTGAGATATAGAAGTCCTCTGATTTGGTTGTACTTTAAGCGTCCAGTGACGTCTTTACAGCAGCGGGGACCCTGGGCACAGTAATATGAGGACACTTATCCCTCCACATACTCAGGGCCGTGCGAAGGAAGATGGCAAGAGGGCCAATCACTCCATGTGCAAAATCTGTGGGTGCCAAAATCGTCTTATGATAGGCACTTAATGGTGAACTAATCTATAAAATCCCATCGAATTCACACAGACAGGGGTGTCAAAATAATTTTACTCATCTGACGTGGGCGGCGCTTCTCTCCAGTACAACTCTGTCTATAGTTTACTATTCAAGTAAAACTAATAATAATAAAGTTGATTTGAAAATCAGGCTTCGTCCCCAAAGCCTCGACGGCCCAGGTTGCCAGGTTGGCCCCCAATGTTTTATCCAGTTTCTTTAAGCTAATTTCATCCGTGGGTGGAGTGGGGGTAGCGTCTCAGGCGTTCGTCGGGGAGGGGGGGGGGCAGGTTGTGTGCGAAATTATTCATTTTGACACACAGGGCAGCTCTGACTTCATCTCCCCCAGCCATACATAACCATACATTCATTGTGGTTGCGAAGCCCCCCGAGGGTATGTTTTACCCCTAGCTTAGTTTCGTCCCTAGATAACTCTATAGTCCTGCTAAGTGTAACAAACTAAGGGAAAATTATCAATTTTGTCCCTGGACAACTCTTTGGTCCAGCTACGTGTAACAAACTAAGGGAAAATCATCATTTTGTCCCTAGACAACTCTATACTCCAACTACATATAACAAACTAAGGGGAAATCATCACTTTGTCCCTAGACAACTCTTTAGTCCAACTCCGTGTAACAAACTAAAGGAAACATCATCATTTTATTGGTTCTATAAAATCATTTTATTTACTCCCATCCAACACGTTTTTTTAAAAATAAAATGTTTGGTTACTCTCCCTTTAATTGGGGAGTGAGAAGAGATCGAGGGCAACAAACGGAAGAAGTCGTAAGGTTTGGGGAGAGGTCTTTGTAGCCCGTTCACAGAAAATAGTTGATCAATTCAAAAAGATTGGAAACATTTTAACGCATTCATCAATCTTGTTTTGTATCATCCTACACTTAACCGGCTAGCAAAAGAATGGATGCTGGATGAAGCTGGATTTAAAAATTCTATTTCATCAATTAATGAATGGATATTTTCATTTTGAAATCCGTTTAAAACAGTTGTTCGTTAGAAAACACAAAAAAACAATAAATTTATTTTTATTTTTAGTTGCATCTAAAGAGTTCTATTGTTTCATAATTTTGTTTGAAACTATTTGTTTGTTTAAACCAGTGGTCGGCAAATCACTGCCCGCGAGCCGCATGTGGCTCTTTTTGTGACCTGAGTGCGGCTCGGCCAGCCGGCCACAAATCGTTTTTGACTCCAAAAAACATGTTTCTTGACAGGTTCTTGAAAAGAAATGTGGCTCTCAAAACATTTTTTATCGTCCTGCTGCTCATGTTTGTCTTGTTTGACGAATGAGTTTGTCTACCACTGGTTTAAACTCATTCATCAATGAATGAATAGAAATATAACATGATAAAAAATTCTGTTCAAAACAGATAATCGTTTATTTAAAAATGGATGTCAATCTATTAGGATATTATTAAAATAACGACCATTTTGTTTTTATTAAAAACTTAGGCAGGTTTTTCCAAACTTTACAGTTACAAAACAAAACAAAAAAATCTGTCCTAGGAAAGATCGATAGATTTTGTTTGGCAATTTAAAATAGATTATTTTTAAACTAAATAGAAGCCAAATGGTATACAAAAAAAAAGAAGAAAGCAAATGTTTACAAAAGACGTCATTCACCAATGAACATGAGATTGATCAAAGACGTCATTCACCAATGAACATGAGATTGATCAAAGACGTCATTCACCAATGAACATGAGATTGATCAAAGGGAAAATCAAACAGCATGAAATCCCAACAAATCCAGTAACTTAACTTTCCTATTTCTAACTACTAAATTGTTTGGCGCCATTTGTAGGACTCTTTGATTTACTCCTACTACCTCTAACCACCCCATCCCCAACCCCCCTCCCCCCCCCCAAAAAAAAAAGACTGTTTAAAAAATTTAACACTAGATTTTTTGACAATTTATCAAAAGAAATGTTTTAAAAAGTGTTTTTTAACCAAACTGCAGAAACTGTCTTCAGGCTGTTTGGACAGCATTCAGACGAGACAGCTGGTGCCCTGTTGTGTATAAAAATGTCATTCTATAGAAAGACTTTGATATTGTATGCTTGTAATTAGTTTTTGTAGTGTTGCGTTTGTTTTAAATGTGGTGAATTATAGATATTTTTTTGTTGACTTTGTACCACGCTTCGAGCCTTTGGGGATGAAGCGTGTTTTTGAAATGAGCTTTATTATTATTATTATTATTCTGTATGTCCACTACCACCAGGTGGCGCCATAGTATATATAGATCTGTCATTTCGTATGTCCACCTCCTCCAGGTGGCGCCATGTTGTGTATAGATCTGTCCTTCTGTATGTCCACCACCACCAGGTGGCGCCATGGTATATATAGATATGTCATTATATGTGTCCACCTCCACCAGGTGGCACCATGTTGTGTATAGATCTGTCATTCTGTATGTCCACCTCCTCCAGGTGGCGCCATGGTATATATAGATCTGTCCTTCTGTATGTCCACCTCCTCCAGGTGGCGCCATGTTGTGTATAGATCTGTCATTCTGTATGTCCACCTCCACCAGGTGGCGCCATGTTGTGTATAGATCTGTCCTTCTGTATGTCCACCACCACCAGGTGGCGCCATGTTGTGTATAGATCTGTCATTCTGTATGTCCACCTCCACCAGGTGGCACCATGTTATGCATAGATCTGTCATTCTGTATGTCCACCTCCACCAGGTAGCACCAGGTTGTGTATAGATCTGTCATTCTGTATGTCCACCACCACCAGGTGGCACCAGGTTGTGTATAGATCTGTCATTCTGTATGTCCACCACCACCAGTTAGTACCGAGTTATGTTTACCAATATCATACAGTGATTCTCTTCCCATTCAGCGCCATGAAGCAGTCAAACAATGTCTGAACTTGAGCAGTGAGGTCAAGGCCCAGACTTTGTCACTGGATCTACTTGAGGACCAGGTTAATGACGTCATATCCGTGACCGCCGTCCACTCGGGGACTGACGTAAGCAATGTAAGTTGAAAGTAGAATCATGAGAAGAATATGAAGGGCGTAGTGGGAGTGATGGACGTAATGTAAGTGATAGACGTAATGTAAGTGATGGACGTAGTGTAACTGATGGACGTAGTTGAAGTGATGGACGTAATGCAAGTAATATAAGTTTTGTCACCACAGCAAGTCTCACAGACCTCTGTGGAAGTTGATTACAATTAAATGTAAAATCATCCTTTAACGAGAGAATATACTCCTAATAAAAATGAATTAATTAGACAGAAACAATATGTGTCAATACAACAATACAAGATAAGCTTCTGTGTCAATACAACACTATAAGGTAAGCTTCTGTGTCAATACAACAATATAAGGTACGCTTCTGTGTCAATACAACAATATAAGATAAGCTTCTGTGTCAATACAACAATATAAGATAAGCTTCTGTGTCAATACAACAATATAAGATAAGCTTCTGTGTCAATACAACAATATAAGATAAGCTTCTGTGTCAATACAACAATATAAGATAAGCTTCTGTGTCAATACAACAATATAAGATAAGCTTCTGTGTCAATACAACAATATAAGATAAGCTTTAATAATAATTGTACAGAATCAAAATAAGCGTATTTGATGACGACAAAGATTTTAAAATTATTTTTTGGGGATTTTGAATTATTTTTTAGCAAGGACTAACTGGTCAATTATTTTTAAATCTATGATTGCCTAAAAGTTGCTTAACTCAAATGATACAATGTGTTTTATGAATGGTTTCAATTCATTTATAATCGTAATTCAATATGCTCCTATTTCTTTTCTTGGAGCTGAGTGATCAATACATTGATTGTGGTTCCTCAAAATATAGAAGAAGAAGAAGAAGACTTCGACGACCTTTAAGTAAACACAATGTTTAGTATCGAACAAGGACTTTCTAGACCACCTTTCACGGCGCATAATATGTTAGAAAATTTCATACATAACACTATTCTTGGTACCAATTCTTAATATTTTGCTCCCATTCGGATGTTATGTTTGACTGAATTTATCCCTCCCAAACCCTTGCCGTCCACCAACTGCCCTAACTCTGGGATTTTCATGAATAGATAAATGGCATCATTCCGACTTTGCCAGAAAATGGATTAACTATAAACGCTTCATGAAATGGCACAAGAGGCCGATCCTGGCATGAAAGTCTCGGCTTCATGTCTCGCAGGAGAACTTTGACTTATGGTTCAATGGGGTCTTCCGTATTGTTCTCTTTGTTGCAAGGGCTTGTCATTCACTGCTGCTCCCCAGCTGGAACTGTGCTCAGCGATGATCTGCCCCTCGTTGATTTCTGTTGACTTCCCCCATGTTCATTTAAAAGAATACCATTAAATAACTCGTAACTATTTTACGTAGCATAGTCAAATGATAATGTAATTCTTGTTGAGTATTTTATTTATCTCACCTTCCTCTTCTATCTTAGATCTGCTTGGATAGTAGTAGAAATATAAATGGCTACAATGGCATTTTGAAAAGAAATCACTTTAAAATAAAGATAGGAGTACAAAAACGGTTTTAATGAAAATGTCTCCTGTTACACTGCAAGGCAAAGTCATTTTTATTGAATTAATTAAACTAGTCATTACAAGTCATCAAGGATGTTGTTCAATCTTGAAATACTGACATGACCACTTATATCTATTTACAACTTATGGATGTTGGTCCATCTTGAAATACTGACATGACCACTGATATCTATTTACAACTTATGGATGTTGGTCCATCCTGAAATACTGACATCATATTTCATATCTGTGCCTAGATGTCTTACCAATAACAACGCAAGACGTAAACTTTACATTACAAGGTTGACATGAGCGAGGAAAAATAGATTGGCTGTAATGTCGCGTCTCCATGTTTAATTGGTTCTGCTACCCAAATTGTCTTCCAGACTCAATTTTGTGTATTTCAAGTAAGGAATACGTTACAAATTTTTAGGAAGAGATCTTTAACTATTAGGCCTACATGTGGTTTTCCAGATCGGACAATCAACATTGCAATGTTATAGAATGTACCCCAGACTTTACACAAAGTCTTAGTCTCAGTTCAACAGTCCATTTAATTTACAATTAAATTGATATGTGTACAACATATGTCTTATCATCAGTTATGTGTACAACATACGTCTCATGATCCCATGTGTGTTAAACATACGTCTTATGATCCCATGTGTGTAAAACATACGTCTCATGATCCCATGTGTGTAAAACATACGACTCATGATCCCATATGTGTACACCATACGTCTCATGATTCCATAAGTGTACAACATACGTCTCATGATCCCATGTGTGTACAACATACGTCTCATGATCCCATGTGTGTACAACATACGTCTCATGATCCCATGTGTGTACACCATACGTCTCATGACCCCATGTGTGTACAACATACGTCTCATGATCCCATGTGTGTACAACATACGTCTCATGATCCCATGTGTGTAAAACATACGTCTAATACGCTTCTATTTACACGGTTTATTTCAGGACATCGCATCTCTACAAGAGAGGTAAGCACCTAGGTTTAAATCTGATTGGTTGTATTGTTTAACTGATAACTGTAACTACTTTTAGATTGTGTTCTTTGTCTTACTGTAACTACTTTAAGATTGTGTTCTTTGTCTTATTGTAACTACTTTTAGATTCTGTTCTTTGTCTTACTGTAACTACTTTTAGATTGTGTTCTTTGTCTTACTGTAACTACTTTTAGATTGTGTTCTTTGTCTTATTGTAACTACTTTTAGATTTTGTTCTTTGTCTTACTGTAACTAATTTTAGATTGTTTTCTTTGTCTTACTGTAACTACTTTTAGATTGTGTTCTTTGTCTTACTGTAACTACTTTTAGATTGTGTTCTTTGTCTTATTGTAACTACTTTTAGATTGTGTTTTTGTCTTATTGTAACTACTTTTAGATTGTGTTCTTTGTCTTATTGTAACAACTTTTAGATTGTGTTCTTTGTCTTATTGTAAGTACTTTTAGATTGTGTTCTTTGTCTTATTGTAACTACTGTTAGATTGTGTTCTTTGTCTTATTGTAACTACTTTTAGATTGTGTTCTTTGTCTTATTGTTACTACTTTTAGATTGTGTTCTTTGTCTTACTGTAACTTCTTTTAGATTGTGTTCTTTGTCTTACTGTAACTACTTTTAGATTGTGTTCTTTGTCTTATTGTAACTAGTGTTAGATTGTGTTCTTTGTCTTATTGTAACTACTTTTAGATTGTTTTCTTTGTCTTATTGTAACTACTTTTAGATTGTGTTCTTTGTCTTACTGTAACAACTTTTATATTGTGTTCTTTGTCTTATTGTAACTACTTTTAAACAAGGTTCTTTGTCTCATGGTAACTACTTTTAAATTAGGTTCTTTGTCTTACAGTAAATACGCTTAGATTAGGTTCTTTGTCTTATTGTAACTACTTTTAAATTAGGTTCTTTGTCTTACAGTAAATAAGCTTAGATTATGTTCTTTGTCTTACTGTAACTACTGTTTGATTGTGTTCTTTGACTTTACACGTAATGTAACATTTACATCACAAGGCTACCACGACTCCTGGCTAATTAAATAATGGCACATTAATGACAATATTACATAATATTTGATCCTCCTTGTTACAAACCTCTTCTTAGTTAATAGTTTCGTTGGCTTCGTTGTCTAGGGGCTTATTATAAACACTTCACAACTACAAATTCTTGTATAAAATATCTTTATTCATCCAACTAAGTCCTCAACTGCCATTACCGTACTCAAAAGCACAACACTCTACCACCATCTACCATACTAATACGTCATATCCCTTTTCACACAATACGTCACAAGATACTAAAAATAATAGATAAAACAACACACATAATCTCCAACCAACACGCAATCACATCATACACTCAAGTCCCTAACACTCCTCACCCGCTTCCATTGACATTAATTTGAACAATTCATGTCACCCACAAATACATATCCACAAAATGTGTCAATAGACATCAAACAATTAACAAGAGTAAATACCAAATGTAAACCAATCAATTGCAATATTACATTTTCAATTAAGCGACATGTATTACAAACAAACTTATAACACATTGCCACTCCAAAAATGTTTAACCAATCTGGCAACATACATACAAATTGTTAGTATCACCTCCCAACTCAACAAAGTCAAACCCTTAAATATAATTTAATTCTGAGCAATTCCTGCTCTCAAACATAATATATCATCTTCACGTGTACGTTATGAAAACAAAAATTCTCTCATCCAACTCGAACAATGGGGAAAAAAATAGCCTCCTCCATGTAACTAAGGTAAAAACCATTAGCCACAGCAAAATTGTCTGAGTTGGAGATAGACTCCACACGCCCCCCCCCCCCCCCCCCCAGTTTTAGGAATGTCCTTGACAAGCTCACGACCTCTACGTCGTGATTATCGTAGCCTGTCCAGGTCCCAACATTTTTGAACCTCGGACAAGATCCAAATCTCCCTCTTGTCCAAATCCCAGCGTCACCCAATATCGCAGTGGTTCGCATAATCATCCCCCTACTCAGGCATGTTCAAGACAGTAGCATTTAAACATTGCTATGTCCTAAAGATACTGCCTAGGTAACTAAATTCTGAAACCATCACCAGGATATCTTGCACTAGGATTCCACTATACCGCCTTGACATGTTAAAACAACTGTCTCAGGCACTGGAGTATAGTGTCTGTACACAACTCTACTCAGTGCTATGTACAAAGACAAAACCAAACATGCTACATTTAAAGTTATGGAATATAAATTAAATTGATTTTTCCATAGAGAGAATACAATATAATTTGATAATATTATTATCATGAAAATTAATTCAAAACAAACAACGACGTACAAGCTCATTATTAATATATTAACCCTCAGAGGCCCGCTGGGTCACCCGTGACCCACCCTAATAAAAAAATCAAAATTTATTCTCAATGCGTTTTCTCTCGATTTTTTGCCTCTAAGACCCAGTGTTCCTATTGTGGAACAAAAGGGAGTTAACCATTTTGTCTTAAATTTATTTTGTGTAAGTGAATTCCCTTTTGCATAAGGCTACCCCCATGACACATTGTACTGACAGTGAACTATATATACTTCAAGAATAAATTCTACCTTATAAGGTAAGTTATAAATTAATTTATTGTCTTTTATGTATTTGAAAATGGTTTTTACACAAATTAGAGTGCAAATAAATATTATATTGTAGCTATTTTTTTAGATTTTGACTTTATAAAATCGTTGAGTAACCGGCGACCCAATGGGCTTTGTAGGTCAAATAAATAAGTCACTAGGACTAGACTGTCTGACCACTCATTTCGTAGCTACAACTAGATGAAGTTCTAATTATTTTTAGTGCACTAAAAATAATATTGTAAATGTCATTTAAAATGTTATTACCTTTCTTAATAGTTTTTAAGTTTGTATTTTAACCAAAAATATTTTGTTTAAAAATTAGTAATATTTATTTATAGTATAGTATAGTGATTAGAAAATAATATGTATTCATTTGTTTTTGTTTTTTGCATAGCTGTATAGTATGTCTAATACTAATTAGGGTATAATAATTACTAATCATATTTTTTGTGTTTGACAGAATGGCCTTTCCATCAAAAAGATATTACAAGACACATGAGGTACATGACATTTTGGATGCCCTAAATCCAGATGAGAGTGATTTGGATGATAATTCAACAGATGATGAAGATGAAGATTACAATCCAAATACTCAAATAACAGGTCAAGAAAATGTCACAAGTGATTCAGAGTCTGATGTTGATGAGCCAGAGCCGTCTACATCCTCTAACTCTGCCAGAGGAAACAAAAAGGTGTCAGATGTATGGACTAAAGAAAAGTTTAATTCACCAGATTCAACATTTAGAGGCAGACGACTGGAACTACCAGATGATTACCAACTTCTATCCCCTCTTCAGTTTCTTCTGACAGATGATATGTTAGACTTATTAGTTATAATGACTAACCAGTATAGTGTTGAAAAATCTGGAAAATCATTTGACACCACCAAAAAAGAAATCGAACAGGTTATTGGCATGTTTCTTAGAATGGGTCTAGCAAAAATGCCTGGCACCCGATGTTATTGGGAAACTGACACACGTTATGAACCTGTTGCTGGAGTTATGAGCAGAAATCGGTTTCAATTAATCCTCTCTGTTCTCAACTTTGTTGACAATAATTTGGTAACAGATGAAAATAAAAGAGATAAGCTATCGAAGGTTAGGCCATGGCTAGACAAATTTAGAAACAACTGTCTAAAAATTGTGCCAGACGAGAACAACAGCATCGATGAAATGATGATTCCATTCAAAGGGAAATTCAGTAGGATAAAACAATATGTATAGGGAAAGCCACATCCTTGGGGCATCAAAGTCTGGGCCAGAACCAGTGCCAGTTGCATAATATGTGACTTTGATGTCTACCAAGGCAACAAAGACAAAAAGGAAAAAAATGTTTGCTTGGAGTTGGTGCTGATGTTGTTCTCAAACTTTGTTCATCATTGCCACAGAATGTTCCAGGACAACCTCTACTAAATTACAAAGTCACTGCTGACAACTTTTTCACCGGTATGCCTCTTTTGGCAGAACTGCAGAAACTAGGTGTCCACTATACGGGTACAGTCAGACCCAATCGCATTCCAGGAGTCAAGCTAGAGCCTGACGCTGACATGAAGAAAAGAGGTCGAGGGACAATGGATCAGAGCATAGAAACAACATCTAAGGTGGTTGCAGTCCGCTGGTATGATACCAGAGCTGTAAATGTGTTTTGTGGTCAGGATCCTACTAATACCGCCAGTAGATGGGATAAAGTTAGAGGTAACCATATACAAGTTCAGCGACCTGCTGTCATCAAGCTGTACAATGAAACTATGGGAGGATTAGACCTTCATGACTGCTATATAGCAAAGAACTCTTATAGAATGAAATCAAAGCGGTGGTATCTTTACATATTTTGGCAAACCATTCGTATGATGCTAGTAAATGCCTGGCTTTCCTATCGCCGTGCATGTCAGTTGCTTGGACAGACAAAAAAAGAAACTATGAATCAGTGAACCTTTCAAGCTAGGCTTGCATCCCTTCTAATTCAAATGAATGCCTCTAAAGATATGAAACGTGGACGACCATCACTTGAATCCATTACAGAATATCAACTAAAGAAAAGAAACTGTCCACCACAACTGCTGCCAGAGCCAGAAGTTAGAAAAGACGGCTTCTATCACTTCCCCGTCAAAAGTGATACGCGTCAAAGATGCACATTGTGCAGACAAGAAACTAACAACCTATGTGAACAATGCAATGTTTACCTTTGCTTCACTGAGCAAAGAAATTGCTGGAGGTCATTTCACATTGATTTGTAATATATTATTTGATTAAAATTAACTTTTAACCTTAAATGTGATTTTTTATTGATGTGAATGAAAGAGTGAATTTTATACCTGAAATGCCCGGTGGGTCACCAGTGGAACAAAATGAAAAAGTAGGTCAAGGTCACATGATACAAAAATTGATAATGGATAATGAATTCTTGACCCAAAGTATGCATGTACACCAAAGGAAATAATTTTCCAACCGTTAGAACTCGCCCAATAAACCCTCATTACAAACATCTCCTCAGCCAGTAAACCATCATTACAATCATCTCCTCGGCTCAAAAAACCATCATTACAATCACCTTTTCCGCAAATAAAACCTCATTACAATCTTCGCCTTAGCAAATAAACAATCATAACAATCATCTCTATGGCCAGTAAACCATCATTAAAATCATCTTCTCGGCGAATATACCATCATTACAATCATCTCCTCGGCCAGTAAACCATCATTGAAATCATCTCCTCGGGAAATAAACCATCATTACAATCATCTCCTCGGCCAATAAACCATCATTACAATCATCTCCTCGGCCAGTAAACCATTTTTACATTCATCTCATCGGCCCAATAAACCATTTACAATCACCTCTTCGGCCAATAAACCCTCAATACAATTTTCCCCTCGGCAAAAAAAACCATCATTACAATCATCTCCTCGGCCAATAAACCATCATTACAATCATCTCCTCGGCCAAAAAAACATCATTACAATCATCTCCTCGGCCAGTAAACCATCATTACAATAATCTCCTCGGCCAATAAACCATCATTACA
Source organism: Lymnaea stagnalis (assembly GCA_964033795.1). Taxonomy (NCBI): domain Eukaryota; kingdom Metazoa; phylum Mollusca; class Gastropoda; family Lymnaeidae; genus Lymnaea; species Lymnaea stagnalis. The sequence continues at coordinate 306,403 of CAXITT010000056.1, forward strand.
ATCACCTCCTCGGCCAAAAAAACATCATTACAATCATCTCCTCGGCCAGTAAACCATCATTACAATCATCTCTTCGACACATTAACAATCATTACATTCATCTCTTTTGCCAGTAAAACATCATTACAATCATCACCTAGCCCAATAAACCATCAATACAATCATCTACACGGCCAGTAAACCATCATTACAATCACCTCCTCGGCCAGTAAACCATAATTACAATCATCTCCTCGGCCAATAAACCATCATTACAATCACCTCCTTTGCACATTAACAATCATTACAATTATCTCTTTTGCCAGTAAAACATCATTATAATCCTCTCCTCGGCCAAAAAACCATCATTACAATCATCTCCTCGGCCAGTAAACCATCATTACAATCATCTCCTCGGCCAGTAAACCATCATTACAATCACCTCCTCGGCCAAAAAACCATCATTACAATCATCTCCTCAGCCAGTAAACCATCATTACAATCATCTCCTCGGCACATTAACAATCATTACATTCATCTCTTTTGCCAGTAAAACATCATTACAATCATCACATAGCCCAAAAAACCATCAATAAAATCATCTACCCGGCCAGTAAACCATCATTACTATCATCTCCTCGGCCAATAAACCATCATTACAATCATCTCCTCGGCCAAAAAAAATATGATCAGAATCATCTCTTCGACCACTACCACATCATTACAATTATCTCCTCGGTCATTAAACAATCATTACAAACATCTCCTCGGCCATTAAACCATCATTACAATCATCTCCTCCGCCAATAAACTATCATTACAATTATCTTCTCGGCACATCAACCATAATTACAATCATCTCTTCGGTCAATAAACCATCATTACAATCATCTCCTCGGCCATTAAACCATCATTACAATCTTCTCCTCGGCCAATAAACCTTCATTACAATCATCTCCTCGGCACATTAACCATCATTACAATCATCTTTTCGGCCAGTAAACCATCATTACAATCATCTCCTTGGCCATTAAACCATCATTACAATCATCTCCTCGGCCAATAAACGATTATTGCAATCATCTCTTCGGCACATTAACCATCATTACAATCATCTCTTTGGCCAATAAACCATCATTACAATCATCTCCTCAGCCAATAAACGATCATGACAATCATCTCCTCGGCCATTAAACCATAATTACAATCATCTCCTCGGCCAATAAACCTTCATTACAATCATCTCCTCGGCACAATAACCATCATTACAATCATCTTTTCGGCCAGTAAACCATCATTACAATCATATCCTCGGCCATTAAACCATCATTACAATCATCTCCTCGGCCAATAAACGATTATTGCAATCATCTCTTCGGCACATTAACCATCATTACAATCATCTCTTCGGCCAATAAACCATCATTACAATCATCTCCTCGGCCAATAAACGATTATTGCAATCATCTCTTCGGCACATTAACCATCATTACAATCATCTCTTCGGCCAATAAACCATCATTACAATCATCTCCTAAGCCAATAAACCATCATTACAATCATCTTCTCGGCACATTAACCATCATTAGAATCATCTCTACGGTCAATAAACCATCATTACAATCATCTCATCGGCCATTAAAGCATCATTACAATCTTCTCCTCGGCCTATAAAACCTTTATTACAATCATCTCCTCGGCACATTAACCATCATTACAAACATCTTCTCAGCCAGTAGACCATCATTACAATCAAATCTTAGTCCAATAAACCATCATTACAATCTTCACCTTGGCAAATAAACCATCATTACAATCATCTCATCGGCCAATAAACCATTATTACAATAATCTCCTTGGCCCGTAAACCATCATTACAATCATCTCCTTGGCCAATAAACCATCATTTCAATCATCTCCTCGGCCAATAAACAATCATTACAATCATCTTTTCGGCCAGTAAACCATCATTTAAATCATCTCCTAAGCAAAAAACCATCATTACAATCATCTCCTCGGCCAATAAACCATCATTACAATCATCTCCTTGGCCAACAAACCATGATTACAATTATCTCTTCGGCCAGTAAACAAATAATTACAATCATCTCCTCGGCTGAAAAAACCATCATTACAATCATCTCCTCTGCCGATAAACCATCATTACAATCATCTCCTCGGCCAGAAAACCATCATTACAATCATCTCTTTGCCAATAAACCATCATTACAATCATCTCCTCGGTCAATAAACCAGCATTACAATCATCTCCTCGGCCATTAAACCATCATTACAATCATCTTCTCGGCCAATAAACGATTATTAGAATCATCTCTTCGGCACATTAACCATCATTACAATCATCTCTTCGGCCAATAAAACTTCATTACAATCATCTCCTTGGCCAATAAAACATCATTACAATCATCTCCTCGGCCAATAAAACATCATTACAATCATCTCCTCGGCCAATAAAACATCATTACAATCATCTCATCGGCCAATAAAACATCATTACAATCATCTCATCGGCCAATAAAACATCATTACAATCATCTCATCGGCCAATAAAACATAATTACAATCATCTCATCGGCCAATAAAACATCATTACAAACATCTCATCGGTAAATAAAACTTCATTACAATCATCTCCTCAGTCAATAAACCATCATTACAATTATCAAATATTTTCTACTAAATTGAGTTTTTTGTTTCGCACATTTTAAAACATTTCCGTCAATGTCATTTTTGTTTGTTTTTTTCTCTTACGTCACAACCAGGAAATCTACACACTGAGGATTGACATGAGAGAGGGAAGTAATGCGTACAGGGCTGAGTATGATTCTTGTATGGTGAAGAATATCTAGAGTGTGTACTTGACATCTTGAAAGGATGGAGCAAAACATGACGTCAATTGTTCATATTATTAACCAATGAGAATCGAGGATACTGTATATATTATGTACTCTCAAGTCTCCCAAATCCATATTGTTTCATAAGACAGTTTATGTCATTATTGAAGTTTTCTGTCAAAACAGAGAATTAATTAAGTGCTGCTGGAACTGACTTGATGATTTTCTAACACTGAGATCAACACTTATAGAAAGTAAAATGATTTTAAATTTCCGTTGTACGCCATTACTCTTCTTTATGGTGTTATTTCCTTGTCAGGGTAAGTCAAATGTATAGTATGTCTTGTCAGCGTAAGTCAAATGTGTAAATTGACATTATTTATGGGATATTATATTATAGTTCTTGAATATTCTAACATAATTTTTTGTCAGGGTAAGTCAAATGTATAGATGGAAAATTATAATTTGGTTATTAATATTATATTTTTTTAGTTTTTGAATATTCTAATATAATAGGAAAATGCTCTTATATGATGTATGGTAGTATTTATTATATTTTCCTTCAGAGTGGAATGGCTTTTATTTAAATTGTATTTATCACCTGACTTACAATGATATATAGTCCATGAAACTATATGGAGCAGATTATATTATTTTTTTAAAAAACATAACAACAAGGACAATCAATACAAAAAAAGTTTGTTGCATTTAATTTTACAATGAGCAAAGACAATTTTTCGATTGAAACTTTAAAATACTTTCTTGTTTTTTCTTAAGCAGCTGGCTTTATTAAAAAAAATAATAATAGTAAGACAATAAATCATTTATAAGAAATATTTGACAAAACAGAGGCATATTTTAATGCAATATTTTTTTAAAAAAAAGCTTTTGAGATTGTTAGTTTTATTAAAATATTTTATGTGTGTCCGATTATCAAAGTTTAGGCTTGAAATGGAGGACAGGGTCATTAATAGGACACGTCAGCCAAACGCCCTTATCAACGTAAAAAAGAAAGTATTTCATGTCAATACTTATGTGTTCGAATATCTGAAAGTCAATAAATCTTTAGAAACGACAGCGTTCTGTGTTACAAGTGGAAGTTTTGTGGGCTAAATGGGAGGATGGCAGTTGAAGCGTTCATTTTATTTCCGTCAAGTTTTCTAGAAGAAGAACCTTGACTCCTGGTTAATTTAGATATTCAGTATTCCTCCCTTTGTTGATAAAGCTTTGTTTCTCGCATCTTCTGTCTTATTGACACCTTTATATTCTGATGTTTGCAACCTTTGAAGGCGCTCTGCGTTGATCTCCTATTATTTTCTATGATGGCTTCCCTCAGTCTCTATTCACTAACGTCCTGAAATTTAAAACGCGACTGTAACAATGTTATAATACCGATCTGACAATGCATGTTGATAACATTATTAACTAATAATGTGTATTGCCTTCCGCTGCTGATTGAATGATTGATTCATTCCAGTTTCCCCTTCTCATCCTCATGTGTTTCTCTCTCTCTCTTCAAGAAGTGATAACGCCCAATAATATAATTCACAGCACGTTATTACATATAATAAATACTTCAAATAATAAATCTTGCAATGAGATATCTTGTAATCGTTCAGATGTAAAGCAATCCTTTATTTATGTTTACATATTATGTTACAGTTAAGACGTGTTTAATTTGATTAAAAGTTTTGTGAAAAACTCACTTTTTTAGATGTCAAATTATTGCGTTATGTAAATTTAAGGATATGAAACGTTTCATCTCCGTAGTTATATGTGAAAAACACATTTTATAACTATTTTAATAAGTTTAATTTGTCTAATCGGTAGCGTAGTTTGGTTGGTGTGACCCGGTGCTGTAAACTAATGGCGTCAGCCCCCCCCCCCCCACTACCCCTTATCTTCAACGATGTATTTCTTCTTGTTGAAATAAGTCGACAGTATGACAAAATTTGTCTAATCGGTAGCGTAGTTTGGTTGGTGTGACCCGGTGCTGTAAACTAATGGCGTCAGCCCCCCCCCCCCACTACCCCTTATCTTCAACGATGTATTTCTTCTTGTTGAAATAAGTCGACAGTATGACAATAACAAGAATGAAAACAATTCAATTAAAGATCAAGATGTAAATGTATTTAAGAACTGTTAAAACTTTAAATTATAGCCATTCCTAAAATAACCCTTCCTGGTTTTCGAAGCTGCAGATTGGTAAATCGTTTGATAAAAATCAGTATCCTTTAACGCATCACTTTCAATAGATGAGAACCAGATCGGAAAAAAAACGAATCCCCTTATGTGAATCGGAAATATTCTTGATAAGCCTTGGTTTGAAAAGCTCCACTGATGTGAAGTCCCATTCATCCAAGATTTTCCAATCATCAAATACTGACCAGTTCAATATCAGATGCATTTGATTGTATTCATTTTGTTGATACATCTTTTAAAAGTTCATATGTTTACAACGCATCATTGAAAGTGGTTAATTTTGGAAAGGACACCAACAAATCTTCTCCACTTGCTGATTTTAGACGTTTGGGTTTAACAGCCTAGTTCCTTGAACGCTGATGATCTGATCTGGAGTTCAAAATGAAAGCAATCAATACCCTCCAGCATCTCCCTACTGTTTACTTCTCGCAGAGAGTCATTCATCTATTAATTGTTTAAGTGTCAATCTCTTCTTAAACCTTAAAATACTCTCTACCAATATTTCCTTTGGCTCTGATTTAAAAAATGCCTTTTAAATAGCAAGTTCCATAAAGTGACCACGCTTCTAGTACAAAACATTCTTAATTTCTCGGGTTGGTTACCGCATTGTCCACAGTAAAGCCTTCAGTTTTCAGATGCTGGTGTGTAAGATTAACTTCCTCAAATAGGTCAGCCTAAAGTTAAAGGAAGCAGATAAACTTAAAATCACAGATGTTAATATAAAGGACCTTGTGCTTTACCTCTTGCATCCAAATTTTCAAGAGGATCACACAGAGCTCCAATCACCCAAACCCATTAATTAAACTCATCGCTTACTGTTAAACCGGAGCTTTATGATCACACCATCGTGTCCTTGACAGTCTTTTCAACGACATTCCAGTGTATTCACTTGAAACATTCCATCGATGAGTGTATGCAGCAAAGAAAGAAAAGAGTGCCGAAAAATGTCAAGCATGCAGCAATTTGATAAAAGGTTTAAACGTATGAAAGTTATCGAAAGCAATTATCTGGATACATTACACATGTGGAACATGTACATGTGATCGGGTATACTTTTATACAATTATGTTTGACCGAGTAGTGTTTGCTCTGTTAGACTGAGTAGTGTGTGCTTTGTTAGACCGAGTAGTGTGTGCTCTGTTAGACCGAGAGTGTTATCTGGTAGACCAACCAGTGTGTGCTTTGTTAGACTGAGTAGTGTGTGCTTTGTTAGACCGAGCAGTGTGTGGTTTGTTAGACTGAGTAGTGTGTGCTTTGTTAGACCGAGCAGTGTGTGCTTTGTTAGACTGAGTAGTGTGTGCTTTGTTAGACCGAGCAGTGTGTGCTTTGTTAGACTGAGTAGTGTGTGCTTTGTTAGACCGAGAGTGTAATCTGTTAGACCAAACAGTGTGTGCTTTGTTAGACTGAGTAGTGTGTGCTCTGTTAGACCGAGAGTGTTAACTGTTAGACCGAGTAGTGTGGGCTTTGTTAGACTGAGTAGTTTGTGCTCTGTTAGACCGGGAGTGTTATCTGTTAGACCAAGCAGTGTGTGCTTTGTTAGACTGGGCAGTGAGCGGTGTGACTTATCAAGTTTAATAACTACTAACTTACAAACCACAACTTCACATTAACATGTGAAACAAAATCCCTTATTGAAAATGCATTGTTGTTTTTAATAATAATATGTTACACTTAAATTCCAGGTTTTGATTTTACCATTGACAGAAGAGAATATTTGATTAAAAATCAATCATATTGTGGTCTTCTTCAATGTCAAGTTGACACAGTCAGTGACACAAATATGGCCAGCCTCATCAAAATGGATATTTATTATTTAAAAAATGAACAACCTCTGGCGAGCATGTTAGCTGTAAACTCAGAAATCCAAGCTCACACTGGGAATAACACAATAGTCATTGGGTCAATGTCAAAGGACCATGGTGAATTTAATGTGTATTTCTCTGACGTATCCAACTGTTCTCAAACTGCTTTTATCTGCAAGATTCAATTTAAAAACTTGACCCATGGAACAGAACTTGTTGAAAAAATAATTTTACCAATGAACTCTAATGAAAGAGAAGCTGATATTTACATCAAATCTCAAATTTCTATTGAACACAAAATATTTGATAAATCTGGAGCATTTATGAAGAAATTAACATCCTATACCAGTTTGATGAATAAAGGAAATGAATTTGATTTTACATTAGGTAATCCTTATTTAATCAATGCAGATGAAATTTCAATGCAGGGTAAAAAACCTCAGACAATTTCAGGAGAAACTACAAAAATTAATTTTGAACAAAAACTTTCTGACTTGGAACTGAAGCTTCGTACACAACTTGAATTGTTCATGAATCAAATGTCCAGTAAAATGGAAGATATCAAGTATATAACTAAGGAAACAAACACAAATATTCATGAACTAAACAATAAAGACATCATAGGACAATGTCATCAAACAATGGCTGCTGTAATACAAAGCAATATTGACTCAACGTTATCAAACTTAGAGAGACGAATGGACGATATCATTGAACAAGTTACGAAGTTAAACTCTTAGTCAATGATTCACAGCATTCAAAATGCTCTCCCAATGAAATAAACACAAGTTTCAACAAACTAATAAAACAAGAGATGATAAAAGCATATGAAAAAGCAATGTCTCTACTCATCAAAAACCAAGTTTACCAAAAGTTTACAAACTTAACGACACAAATAGATGACGTCATTATTAAAGTTGATCAAGTTAACATCTCATTGAATTATTTGAAGAAAAGCCAAAATGACAATGATAAATTATTTGATTGTAGAAATAAAACAAATCAAATCTTGTCTGATCTTAAGGAAAATCTGGAAGACTTGAAAATTAATCTGAGAACATTAGAATCATTTTTAGTGAATTTAACAACGAACTCTAAGTGTAATAACCTAACAGCCGACAAGTACAACACATCTGGAGATAACCATTCACAAGGACAACTTGTAAGAAATCAATTTTTCTTTTCAATAATAATTCAAAATTTATATTGGAGAAAAATATGCGACATTTTAACATGAAATAAATGATTGAATTTCAAGATATTAAAAGAAACAATAATTAATATTTAAACATTATTTATTTTAAACAATAAAATATTTATGACATTATTTTATTTAATCTACATTTTAAGCTTTAAACCTTGTTTCACATTAAATAATAAAGTATATTTTCCTGACACTTACTACTTCATATTTTTAACACTGTCGTCAGTTAAAATGTGAGAAAGGAATGACAAGTGCAAATGGTTCAAGAGTAATCACGTCACTAGACAACAAGAAACAAGTTCTGTGTGATACAGAAACAGACGGTGGTGGATGGATCATCATACAGGTAAAGTGAAATCAATTTTTCCAGAGTTTAAGTATCACTGATTGTACCAGTTATAGTATTGGTAAAACAATGATTATTACATTAAATATTTAATCACAATTTTCGTTTTATTAAGCAACATTTATGTATCTTGTAATAGAAAAATATATTTACTTAAAACAAAATAATTTTTCTAAACAACTTTTAATTAAAATATTCATTTAGATGATATACAAAATAAATCTGAAGAACTCAAGTAGTAGATATCTTTTGATATAAACAAAAAAAAAGTCTAATCTAATTCATGCAAATACATTTCTAGAGGCGTGTCAATGGAAAAATAAATTTCACCAGAAACTGGAATGAATATAAAAATGGATTTGGTTCATTGGAAGGAGACTTTTGGATCGGAAATGAACTCATATCAAATATTACATCCAAGGTAAAGCTATTTATTTTTTTTTATATTTTCAAATTTGAATCATTTTTGGAGAAATTTAAAGCTAAATCATTAATATCACATCATTTTAAAAAGTATTATACTGTTTCAAATAATATCACATCATGTGATATATCATATTTTATATCATTAGTTATATAATATCATTGTCTTATTATATTATCTCATTTCATTTCATATAACATTTTATCATATTATTATATATCAAACCATATTATATATTTTTTCTTTTAAATTGTATTTAATAAAGTCCTTATTATGTTATATATTTAATTATTTTTTAAGGTGGCAATTTTTAGATTGTTCATAATAATACTAAAGGGACTTTTCAAAAGCTTCAAATCAATGCCAAAGGTTAACTGTAATGAATTTTCTATACATCCAATTAAAGAAATATGCTATGTACCTTTAAACAAAAATTGTGAACTGATGGAAATACACACTTAGAGATCCCTAGTGTATAAAGTGTCAAAATGATTGCCTAAAAGTGTGCCCCTTTCATACTCTTTTTAATAAATAACTTTTGAGCTAACATAAATTATTTTTATTAATAAAATAAATTGGAAATTCATTTTTTTTAAAATTCATTCATCGTAAATATTTTTTAGGTCATTAAAATGCTTGTTTGAGTTTTCTATAAAATGAGTCTGTATCAAGACATTCGGCGGGCCATTTATCGTTAGTAATAAATTTTGAGTTCTTGAGTCAGAATAGAGTCTTGGATTTTTGTTTGAAAGGAGTTCTAGTCTTTCCTATCCAAAATCAGGAACACTCGTTTTGGCATGAGCCGATTTGTCTTTGAATGGTTGATTTGATCTAGAAATTAGTTTACAAGATGGCGTCACAAAATTTTGCCAATATGGCTTTGATTTGGATTGTCGGCAACGATATCCACAAATACATGTAACGGCTGTTCCTCGCGATACAAAACCTCAGCATATTAGACAAAGCAGATAAAACACATTCAACACGCCTTGTTTCAATCAGACAAAGCAGATAAAACACATTCAACACGCCTTGTTTCAATTAGACAAAGCAGATAAAACACATTCAACACGCCTTGTTTCAATTAGACAAAGCAGATAAAAAACATTCAACACGCCTCGATTCCAAAGAAAACTTTTTGAACACCTCTAAACTCCCTATCGATTGAGAAGAAGCCCAAAGTAAGGGGTTAAAACTAAGGCTAAGGCTGGTATCTATGAAGGTTGTGGAGGGGGATAATTCCAATACACTCAAACCAACTAAAGTATAATCCTACTGTAATATTTACAGATATATTGCAATTTATTACGGTATCCTGTATTTTTTTTTACATTGTTGCCAATGTTAGATAACAAAGACGTCAAACACACTGATGAGTTTTTCATGATAAGTATATGATATAAGTATTAATTCAAATTGAAGCATACCATTGTTTTTATCGGGATATGTTTATTAAATTTGCAAGAATTTTCATTATAAAAACATTTATATTAAAAAAAATGTCACTCTAATAGGTCAAATTGAAATGACCAATGCAAATCGTTAAGTAACTTTGTGTTGACCTGCTCTTTATTTACATTTGGCTGATTTTTATTCGTTTCTTTGCAATGGGTTTAAAACGATTTACGCAATTAATGATTCTTTGAAATTATAGCATTCTTTGTTAAAAAACTAAAAATGTTATGTCTCTTATTTTTCTCTTATTTGATGCGATATGTTAATCTTGCTTATGACAAGATAACAATAAAATAGGAAATAGATTGAACAAAATTCCTAGGTATAATAATATTTAAAAATAACTGTGGTAATATCGATATGAACATTTAGCCTCCATATTTAAATTCGTTTATTCACACAAAGATATGCTGCACGCTTGGTGGCCAAATGTGAATAAATATTTTAAGTAGCGTTTCAAAAATGTCTCCTAAATATATCTTACAATGCCAGATATTTAGTAGTTGAAGTATTCAATTTGTGACATTGCACATATCAATTTTAAGGAAATAAATAACAAAGACGAAAACACACCATTTTGTTCATTGGGATACGTGTATGAAGTGTATGATATGTACATTGTATATATATAATCTACCAATGGGTTTATTAGGATAAGTGAATGATATTTACAACACATGATATAGAAACTAACATTATGTTTATTACGATAAGTGTTAGCTAAATATGTTTCAATTATATAATCTACCATTGTGTTTATTTGTATAAGTTAATCAGATCTACAACAATACATGTAGAACATATCATTTTCTTTATGAGGACAAGAGTGCGATACATACAAACGATCATATAGAACCTACCATTGTGTTTATTAGCATAAGTGTATGAGATATACCACAGTTCATATCGAATGAAACATTTTGTTTGTCAGGATAAGTGAATAGTACATACAGAAATGCATACATAAGATATTATTGTGTTTACCAGGATACATGCTTAATATATTATATTTAAAATTTATATATTTTTCATATATAGACATTTTAAGTATTCAATAGAGGGCATCGCAACGCAAGGAAGTGGCGTATCACATGCTACTTTTAGGAGAAGAAATAACAGAGACGCCAAAATCACTGTTGTATTTATAAGGATAAGTGTATGATATGAACACCTTTATTAGTGGGATAAATATTTGGTTGCCTTTGGAATATTTCATAGAAAAAAAATGGTCATTAAATATCGTATCCTGTGAACCCATTTATTTTAACTATAATTTGTTATCATACATTTTATTTTTATGCGCTGTAACATATCTTATTTGAATCTCTCCACAAACTCAAAGGTGCGTTTAATGTATTTTATTAATCATTTCTATGAGATACTCAGCTAATTCGTTTAAATATTTTAGAGAAGTTTCAAATCCGCTTGGTGAATATTATTAACATTTTCTATATTATCATTTAAATTTTTTATGTTCAAATTGTGGACAATTGTTAAAAACAATTTCTGAAGCCATTAAAAGGACAGTACGGTATAGGCTGTGGATAACGTCATTTACATTTGAAGTTGAAAACACCTGTACTATAACAAGGGATATCTCAGTGATTAGTCGCACTAGATTCGATTGGACTTAATTGGGCAACCCTAACACAAACCAATGTATTTGTCTTTTGCTTGCGTTGGCAAACTTATTTCTAACCTATACATTAGTCGTAAGGATCTCTTAAGTGTGACAAATGTCCATTCTCAAAAATTGTTTATGTTAAAACTGATTGTAGGTACATTTAAAATTTTCTCAAATTTCGTATTGATAATATTTTTTTTTTAAATAGAATTAAAATATTTTCCTCGGGACGCTTATCTGAGACCCACTTTTCAAATTTATTTTGAGTCTATATAGATTAATGTTATAAAGACTGCAAATATATGTAAAGCTAGATTGATTAGCAAGTTTTGAAAATAGTAACTGTACAATCTCTCTTAATTATATATAATTATATAAAATAACACAAACAATCTCAATTAAATAATAATAATATGTTTAAAATGTAACAGATATAATATATTTTAATAACGCAAATTTAACACAAAAAAGTAACATATAAAATCTCTTCTGTACGTATATTCACACAACGTAAAATAAAAATATATATTCGCTATGTAAATGTAATCAAAATGTCACATATGATCTCCTTTAACAACAAATATTTATTCAAAGTAGACCATATACTCTCAATTCACTACTTATATTTAAAACCAGTAGCACATACAATCTCTCTTGACTACTTTTTTTATTGTTGTTCCTCCGTCGAAATCGACAAAAACCAACGAGTCATCCGTTAGGGGAGGGTGGGATATTGTGAGTTCGTAGGTTATTTGCTTCTTCTATCCGAGCTCGGAAAAATACCTGGCACCTTGTGCAAGGGATAGTTGCTGCAGTCAGTGATCTAATATTGCCCTTACGGGAAGGCCTACGTTCCTCAGCTATGGTTATCCTACGAGCTTCATGATATTTAGCCCTTTCTTGAAAGCTACTCTCCATTTGGCACTGGCCTGAGTGGTCTGCACCCATTTAGTAGGGTTGAGGCTGAAGGCATTTAGTGCAGCATTCTGTGGCTCTTTGCAATTCTTTTTTTTTTTTTTTTTTACCTCCTTGGGAGCGCTTGCCTATCGTGAGTTCTCCGAAAAATATCTATTTGGAGAGCTGGTGGTCTTTCATTTGGCACTGGCCTGAGTGGTCTGCACCCATTTAGTAGGGTTGAGGCTGAAGGCATTTAGTGCAGCATTCTGTGGCTCTTTGCAATTCTTTTTTTTTTTTTTTACCTCCTTGGGAGCGCTTGCCTATCGTGAGTTCTCCGAAAAATATCTATTTAGAGAGCTGGTGGTCTTTCATATGGCTTACGTGTCCCATCATCCAACGAAGTTAAGACTGCATCAGGATATTGAAGATTCTTCGTATGTTCGCTCTTTCGAGGACCACTGTGTCAGGAACTTTGTCTTGCCAACTGATGCCCAGGAATTTCTTAAGGCAGATATTGTGAAAATGATTCAGTTTATTGACGTGATGCTCGAAGACTGCCCACGTTTCACACCGTAGAACAATGTCGAGAGGACTGCTGCGCTATATAACTTGATCTTCGTTTCTCGTCCGATACCTCTCCTGTCCCACACAGAGCAGCGGAGCCTGTAAAATATGACACTAGATTTGCGAATCTGGAATTTAATGTATTATCCATTACTACAGATCTGGAAAGGATGCTGCCCAATTAAGCAAATTTATCCATCGTGTTAAGACGCTCCCCGCTAATGATGATGTTGGATTCAAATTTTGCCTCACTGGGACGTGGCTGATATATCAACTCAGCAGTCTTTGTGTTAATTGGTAGGCCGAAGTTATTGCAGGCCTCGGATAAGACATCAACGCTGTGTTGCATGACGGCTTCTGATACCGCGTTGATGGCACAATTGTTGGCTAAACGAAGCTCGTTCATGGTGGATTCTGTGAATGCATCAGACAACACAGCAGAATACATACTACTGACAAGTTGGGGAGCCAGGGCATAGGTCCTGCTTCACACCGTTTGTAACAGAAATTCTTGAGACGACTGACTGTTGTACTAGACTCGGGCCATCATGCAATCATGCAGCTGAAGAATTATGTGGGCAAAATTGTCTGCATTTATGTTTAGGCTGTGTATATCTAAACAAAGTTACACATACCATTTCTATTGACTACGTTTACATAAACAGATTTACATAGCAGTTTCTGAAAAATGTATTTATTTCTACCCATAGAGAGTTAAGAATAAAAGTATTTCTTCTTTTTCTTCTATATCTTAAGGGCCCACGATCAATTTATTGATCATTTTGACTCCTATGCATGTAGATGGGATTACCAATGTTTCTGTTACTGGTGTTGATGAGGAAATCATGCACTAGGGGTTTGAAGGCTAGAGGCAATAGACACAAATGTGTCTAGTGTTGTCGCCATTCCTTTTGAAAGATTGTTCCAATCCCTGATTGTCTTGGGCAGGAATGAGCAGCTCCTATACTGTATTTAAACTATATACTGAGAAACAAATAATGTTTTTATGACAGTTGTTTAGTACGGTCAGTTTACTTGGTGAGGAAGAGATATTTTTAGAGATGTCAATGGTGTATCATGTTTGACAGATCTGGATACAACGTCAAGTCATTACACCATCTCCTCAACAAATACAACATTACGATCATCTCTTCGGCCAGTAGACCATAATTACAATCAACTCCTCGGCCAGTAAACCATCATTACAATCATCGCCTAGGCCAGTAAACCATCATTACAATCATCTCCTAGGCCAGTAAACCATCATTACAATCATCGCCTAGGCCAGTAAACCATCATTACAATCATCGCCTAGGCCAGTAAACCATCATTACAATCATCGCCTAGGCCAGTAAACCATCATTACAATCATCTCCTCGGCCAGTAAACCATCATTACAATCATCGCCTAGGCCAGTAAACAATCATTACAATCATCTCCTCGGCCAGTAAACCATCATTAAAGTCATCAACTATTTTCTTTAAAATGGTCATGTTGTTTTTCTCACAATTTAAAACGTTTCCGTCAACTTCATCTTTTTGTTTTTCCTTTTACCTCAAAACCAGGCAATCTACACACTGAGGATTGACATGAGACAGGGAAGTAAAGCGTACAGGGCTGAATATGATTCTTTTATGGTGAAGAATGAGTCAGACAAGTACAGACTCCATCTCGGTGTTTTCAGTGGTAATACCTCGGAGTCATTAAACATACATAACAACATGGCATTTTCTACACCAGACAGAGACAATGATGCTATTAGTAGTTTAAATTGTGCTGAAAGTTATCAATCAGGTTGGTGGTAAAATGCGTGCCGTCATTCAAATTTAAATGGTTTTTGGGGTTCAAATACATCCAGTGGTATATATTGGTTAAATATATTTTTGGACTTCGTTGAAATGAAAATAAGACTCAAATAAAATATACGATTACTCAAGTAATAATATCTTTATATTTTAAGTGAATTTTCTAGGTTGTTACTGCCTTATTATTGTTTGTGTTCTAATATTTAATGGGCATTAACATAATATCATGTTTTAAATACTTAACACTATGAACGTAAAATACAGACAAACTGAAACTGTACAAGAAAAAATATCAAATATCAAAATTGTCTCAAATATCTATTACAGTCATGTCTCAGCTAAAGATTGCCACATTGAACAAATATTTCAGTCAACAAACGAGGGTTTTGTTTTTTCACAACTGTCTCGGTTCTTGAACAATATTTTGTGTTATGACAATTTTTGTATAATAATAAATACAAATCCATTGAATTAATATTGTATAAACGATTCCAACATCTTAGTATTGTAAAAAATCAATGCCACCGACTTAGTAAGGCTTCAGCACTTGTGCAGTAAACATTGTTATTCAGAGATAAGTATTATTATTGTTCATTTGCATCTTTTAGCATTATGGAGTCAAAGATAAAAACTGTATTAGCATGTAGCGGTTTTTTTCGGAAGTAAAGAAATATTTTTTTTTTTAAAACATGATTTTTTCTCTCTTTAATTAGAGGAAAACACTTTTGACATTGTTTTAAAACAAAGATAATTAAATATATAAGAATTATCATTTCAGATAAAAGATAGCTTTAATCGACTTAAGTAACGTTTATATATTAATTAAAATCATTTAAGCGATGGACTCTTAATTACGGCTGATGGGCATATAAAAACCTCAGTAATGAGAAACTGCAAACAGGGATATCTTTACAATATCCCAAAAACAGCGAATAATTCAAAGATTTGAATGAAACATATCCATACATTGATAACAACTTTTAAGTTTACCAACATTCTTTACAAGATCAGTGTATTTAATTTTATAATAGCTTATTAATGTCATTATATTTTTTTAATATAGATATATATTCAAACATTTCGATCTAACATAATATCAGATACACTAATAAATATACCTATATATTTGTCTTGTTTCCCTTTAAAAGAATAGTTATGATTTATATAGCTATAATAAAGTTATTTTTTTTTAATAATTAAGTCAGGTTTGTAAATTATATAGATATTTATATTATTTATATAATATGCAATAAAATTATAAGTCTAAAATAAAAATGTGACATTCTTTTTCTTCAGATGTTATAAATAAGAAATATTCTTTGAATGTGTTGCTTAAGGTCGTTAAATCTTAGTTAAAATACTACATCTGCAAATATCTTAACATTACGACATTATAATTTTGTTTGAATATAACTGTATCAATTTTAAAAATAATGTCATTATAACTTTGTTACAACAAAACTGTAACTATTTTAAAAATAATGTCATTATAACTTTGTTACAACAAAACTGTAACTATTTTAAAAATAATGCCATTATAACTTTGTTACAACAAAACTGTAACTATTTTAAAAATAATGTCATTATAACTTTGTTACAACAAAACTGTAACTATTTAACCTACTAAATAAACGATATGTTATTAGGTCCAAGTTTGTGTTTTAATCTCCTTGTCATATAGACACATAAATATTGCTCATTGAATATTTGACGCTTATACATGAAAAGGTTTGTTTGTAGCAAGCGGGAGAAGTCAGAGATGGTTAGATGGAGAGCAAGTGGGAGGAGAAATGTAAGTGAAGGGAGAGAAAGAAATGACGATGCATAGAAAAAGAAATTTACAAACAGAGAGGCAATGAGTGAGAGAGGGTAAGAGAAAATAATGAGGGAGTGAGATAATGAAGTAGTGACAGATAAAGATCAAGAGAAATAAGGATAACGAACAAGTTTGCGAGAAGGAGACAGACAAACAAGAGGTGTGAGGAAGAGAGAGATAGATTGAACGAGATAATGAATATGAGGAAGATAAACGTGGGCAGGGTCTCTTTCAGCTAAATCTCATGAGGTGGGGGGCACTGCCCCAACCCGGGAAAAGCCAACTGCTCCCCGGAACAAGTATATGTCCAACAATAAATCAACTGGCGCTGTTGCCAAAGTCCCCCCCCCTGCCCCTCGAAAATTCTAACGTGCCCCCTCGTGGGAAAATTTCTGAAATAAACACTGACCATGCAAGAGAAAGGGAGTGCGACGCAAAGAGAAAATAAGAGGTAAAATTTAGATAAAAGAAGAGAAGGATAGCGAAACGAATTTATTGGCATATGTCTCCGTTGTCTAGTGTGTATGGCATTCACACTGTACACCAGTGCACACAATGAGTGGCTCCATTGTCTAGTGTGTATGACGTTAACACTGTACACCAGTGCACAAAATTAGTGGCTCCGTTGTCTAGTTTGTATGGCGTTCACAATGTATACCAGTGCACAAAATGAGTGGCTCCGTTGTCTAGTGTGTATGGCGTTCACAATGTATACCAGTGCACAAAATAAGTGGCTCCGTTTTCTAGTGTGTATGACGTTAACACTGTACACCAGTCCACAAAATTAGTGGCTCCGTTGTCTAGTGTGCATGACGTTCACACTGTACACCAGTGCACAAGATTACACCAACACTTGACGCAATATTCTTTGCAGTTATTATAGTGAGCTTTTATTCTACTACCTAATCTAACATGTTCTCCCATTAGTAATGTGGGTTCCGCTAACAGGCTTAGCCAAAGACCCACACCTACTACATGTGATAACAACACTAGCAACACTACTAACATCAACTAACAATAACACTGATCCATTGATCCGGTCAGGGTCCTACCCACTAGCTCTTCCCTGCGCCACTGACCCACTGACCACTAGCATACCACATACTACTCCCGTACTATCCCCTTTGCCTTTATTATCCCCACGTTGTAGTCCACTTGACCCAAAAAAAGACACTTATGCATTCTCAAACCTTGACAGATAGAGGGCCACATGTACAGAGAGAAAAATAGAGTTAAAATAACAACAGATTAAAGATTTGTTCCATCTTCCCTCATTTTAGAAAGAAAACAACAGGTTGTCATGTTGATAAAACTTCACTGCAATTTAGACAACTGTTTGTTTAGTTCAATGTTACTATTTGAATCTAAGGATATTGGGATGCTCCCAGTTTCCAAACATAGTGTTTGGTGTGAGGATAACGATAACTTTATTTGCTACATGTATTGTAAAGAGTTGTTAAACACATTTTAAGTGAAACAGAAAGAGTGGGAATGGGGGGGGGGGGAGGAAAATTTTCATGGGGATAATAATTTAACAAAATTCAATCTTTTAACACACATGAAAATGTAATTTTTAATAATAGAACTAAGTTTATTTTATTTAACAAACATAGTGTTTGGTGTGAGGATAACGATAACTTTATTTGCTACATGTATTGTAAAGAGTTGTTAAACACATTTTAAGTGAAACAGAAAGAGTGGGAATGGGGGGGGGGGGGAGGAAAATTTTCATGAGGATAATAATTTAACAAAATTCAATCATTTCACACACATGAAAATGTAATCTTTAATAATAGAACTAAGTTTATTTTATTTACGGTACAAAAAGAGACCTGTGAAGTGAACAATGCTTTGCTAATATATTTTTAGTTAAATAAGAAAAACATATTTCTAAGGAAGAAAAAAACAACAAACACAGTCTATGTCCGTTAGAATCATTCACAAATAATAATGGATTATAAATATATCTCTCTCTCTATATATATATGTTTACATCATTTGTGTTTGTACCGATGTTCAGTACTATAGTTCAGGAGCTAGTGAAAAATTGTTACAATTGTAAAAGCCGTACGAATTATATTTTAAAAAAACAAAGAAGAGTTCAAATATTTAAAATCGTCCAATTATTATTATTATGTATTGAAGGGAATGTGATTTTGTTAATCTAGAAACAAAGATTTATTTATAGATTAAATGTGCGAAAAGTGGGGGTTATAATATAGATGAGCTAATTCTCTGGAAACTCAATTATTTTAGGAATAAAAATTTATATTCATAGTTACTTCTCTTCTTTAAATATCAATTTTCAGTGGCATGCAAATAAATCGATTAAAAGGCAAAAAAAAAAAAAAAAAAAAAAAAAAAAAAAAAAAAAAAAAAAAAAAAAAAAAAAAAAAAAAAAAAAAGAAAAAAAAAATTCAAGAAATAATATTGAAAATGGTACTAGCAGACATTCTGTGTGAGTTAAAATATTAATTGAGTCTTTTAATTGGTTAACTGTTACTAGCACACTTCCTACTTATGTTTAAATAATAATTTTGTCATAAAACTGGTTAGTAAAAAGACTTCCAAACGGAACCCCAGTTCCTACAAATCTAACTTAACAACATCTGGTGTACACAAATGTGTTTAACCAAACTAAATCATAGGATATACTCAGTAGTTTAACCTATATCTTTACAACATAACAAATTAATTGTTCACTTAGTAAATACATCAAATGTATAACTAATACATTGTTCACTTAGTTAATACATCAAATGTATAAATAATACATTGTTCACTTAGTAAATACATCAAATATATAACTAATACACTGTTCACTTAGTAAATACATCAAATGTATAACTAATACATTGTTCACTTAGTAAATACATCAAATGTATAACTAATACACTGTTCACTTAGTAAATACATCAAATAATAATAATAATAATAATAAGTGGTCTTATATAGCGCGGTACCCCGGCCTAGGGCTGGGCTCACCGCGCTGTACATATATAGCAAAGAGGCATAATCATAATATTAAAATAAAATACATAAATGAAATAAAAACAACATATAAGCAAAACAACACCATAGGTCTATT
>CAXITT010000056.1:327104-380156 GCA_964033795.1 Lymnaea stagnalis
ATGTGAGAGATATGTTTATCGAGAGACATGTTGTTAGAAAGAATATAACCAAGATTCCTAGCAGAGGGTGTAAACTGTATGTCGGAGTTACCTACTTGAAATGAGGTGGGAAGAGTTGAGGTAGAGGATGATTTGTGATTGTAAATGAGGAGTGCTTCTGTTTTGTCATCATTAAGCTTCAACTTGCTGAGTGTCATCCAAGACTTGACATCATCAATGCACCCCCGCAAAGTCTGTACAGCGGAATCGACAAGAGATGGATGGGTATGCATGTATAGCTGTGTATCATCTGCAAATGACTGGTTCTCAAATGTATAACTAATACATTGTTCACTTAGTAAATACATCAAATGTATAACTAATACAATGTTCACTTAGTAAATACATCACATGTATAACTAATACATTGTTCACTTAGTAAAAACTTCAACATGTTTAACAAAATAACTACTACAATGTTAACTTATTTAATATCATCATTTTTAACAATATAACTAATTCAAGTTTTATTAAGTCGACTTATCAGTATGTTTATCAACATACATTTAAAACATCTCTGTTAAGGAGAAACTAAATGATAGTTCAGAAGTGGCGAACTTATCTATGGTACGAGTACCGCAGGCGTACGCTGGCCAGATTGCCCATCATCACAACAGATGCCCAGAAATGACTTGCATGGAAAATTTTAGAGTCTGATTTCAGCTTTCGGTTTGATCAAATCTGATACAAGAAAGAGAGTAACGGCTGACATGAGTTCTGAGGAAATCTGATATTAGTTAGAGAATAACGGCTGACCTGAGTGCTGCATGTGCTACTTGTTACACTTACGAAAGATGAGTTATGGTTTGACTGACAAACAGTAAGGTCACATCATTTGTACAAATGCAGGCCAAGTATGAGATTGACCTTGAATGAGCCACTGGCTAGCTTTGAATGAGCCACTGGCTAGCTTTCAATGAGCCACTGGCTAGCTTTCAATGAGCCACTGGCTAGCTTTGAATGAGCCACTGGCTAGCTTTCAATGAGCCACTGGCTAGCTTTGAATGAGCCACTGGATAGCTTTCAATGAGCCACTGGCTAGCTTTGAATGAGCCACTGGCTAGCTTTGAATGAGCCACTGGCTAGCTTTCAATGAGCCACTGGCTAGCTTTTATGAGCCACTGGCTAGCTTTGAATGAGCCACTGGCTAGCTTTCAATGAGCCACTGGCTAGCTTTGAATGAGCCACTGGCTAGCTTTCAATGAGCCACTGGCTAGCTTTGAATGAGCCACTGACTAGCATTCAATGAGCCACTGGCTTGCTTTGAATGAGCCACTGTGTCTTGACCAAGGGTCGTTTACCTTCGCAAACATCCAAACCGCTCCGAGTATTCCTGATTGGTCAAGGCAATGACGTTCCACGCCAACTCAAACGTTGCTGGGTGGGCCTAGCTGATAACATAAGTTAATGAACTCAGCCCCTCTGCGAACCTGAGGGCATGCGACTTAGACAGGCACGCTTGATTGACATTCACGAATGCACCTCTCATCAACTGCATCTCTAAGAATACGTTGGACAACAACATCCTCTACTAGGTCATCGCCCTTATTTTTAGCTATGTGTGCAATGATTTCTTTTTTTGGCTGTATTATTACCGAGAACATTCTACAGCTAAATAGTAACATAGCACATTTCCCTTACCTCCAGGATTACGTTAGCTCCTCATGCTAATACTAATTGGCTTTTTCCAAAGAACGCACTCAAATAGACCATTAATGACCGCAAACCTTTTGAACGCGCATGGATAGAATTTCTTAAAGCATTTCTTATACTGCAGTCATGGTTTTCTTTTGTTGTTTTTTAAACATTAGAACAGTGGTTCTTAA
Organism: Lymnaea stagnalis; assembly: GCA_964033795.1. NCBI lineage: Eukaryota > Metazoa > Mollusca > Gastropoda > Lymnaeidae > Lymnaea > Lymnaea stagnalis. The sequence continues at coordinate 328,970 of CAXITT010000056.1, forward strand.
CCTGTGTTCGATCCAACCCCAGGTGTTTGGTGAGTCAGTCTCAGAGGTTCTGCGGAGGTCAAAAAAAAAAATCAGAAAAAAACCCAATTATTTTGTTTTTCCAAATAAGAAGTGTTCGTTAAATGCGCATTTCAAACTGGTGGGGTTTAGTACTCCCAACAAGGTTTAAGAACCACTGTATTAGAAATTCAGTTTATTATTATTTAAAAACAAAAAACAAAGCACAATCGTTTAATTCATGTGTTCCATTTCATTTAAAAACATGTTATACCTAAAAGTGTTACAGTGATGCGTTGGCAGTAAAGTCTGACATAATACAATGGCTTCGGACCTCACCCAATACAAAGGCAATGAATCTAACCCAATACAAAGGCAATGAATTTAACACAATACAAAGGCGATGAATCTAACCCAATACTAAGGCAATGAATCTAACCCAATACAAAGGCAATGAATCTAACCCAATACAAAGGCAATGAATCTAACCCAATACAAAGGCAATGAATCTAACCCAATACAAAAACAATGACTCTAACCAATACAAAGGCAATGAATCTAACCCAATACAAAGGCAATGAATCTAACCCAATACAAAAACAATGAATCTAACCCAATACAAAGGCAATGAATCTAACCCAATACAAAAGCAATGAATCTAACCCAATACAAAGGCAATGAATATAACCCAATACAAAGGCAATGAATCTAAACCAATACAAAGGCAATGAATCTAACCCAATACAAAGGCAATGAATCTAACCCAATACAAAGGCAATGAATCTAACGCAATACAAAAACAATGAATCTAACCCAATACAAAGGCAATGAATGTAACCCAATACAAAGGCAATGAATCTAACCCAATACAAAGGCAATGAATCTAACCCAATACAAAGGCAATGAATCTAACCCAATACAAAGGCAATGAATCAAACCCAATACAAAAGCAATGAATCTAACCCAATACAAAGGCAATGAATTTAACCCAATACAAAGGCAATGAATCAAACCCAATACAAAGGCAATGAATCTAGCCCAATACAAAGGCAATGAATCTAACCCAATACAAAAGCAATGAATCTAACCCAATACAAAGGCAATGAATCTAACCCAATACAAAAGCAATGAATCTAACCCAATACAAAGGCAATGAATCTAACCCAATACAAAGGCAATGAATCTAAACCAATACAAAGGCAATGAATCTAACCCAATACAAAGGCAATGAATCTAACCCAATACAAAGGCAATGAATCTAACCCAATACAAAGGCAATGAATCTAACCCAATACAAAGGCAATGAATCAAACCCAATACAAAGGCAATGAATCTAACCCAATACAAAGGCAATGAATCTAACCCAATACAAAGGCAATGAATCTAACCCAATACAAAGGCAATGAATCTAACCCAATACAAAGGCAATGAATCTAACCCAATACAAAGGCAATGAATCAAACCCAATACAAAGGCAATGAATCTAACCCAATACAAAGGCAATGAATCTAACCCAATACAAAGGCAATGAATCTAACCCAATACAAAGGCAATGAATCTAACCCAATACAAAGGCAATGAATCTGACCCAATACAGTGGCTTCGGACCTCAACCAATACAAAGGCAATCAATCTAACCCAATACAAAAGCAATGAATCAAACCCAATACAAAAGCAATGAATCTAACCCAATACAAAGGCAATGAATCTAACCCAATACAAAGGCAATGAATCTAACCCAATACAAAGGCAAAGAATAGAGATCTGACCCGATACAAAGGCAAAGAATAGAGATCTGACCCGATACAAAGGCTATTGACATGACCCAAAGCAAAGCAGCTACCATGATAACAAACTGCTAGACGTTCGTTCGCAGGGCTGACGACGACTTCCAGTAAAGAATCCAATGTTACAAAACTATCTCACACAAGAAAAATCGAACGGATATTATTCTTGTTTAAATTTACGACGACAATTAAGGTCTGTTTGACGTTGTTAATTCCAAGGGAAAGTGTTTAATCGAATTTCACAACAGGGAAGGAATGGCTATAAGCAGCACAATATTCAAACGCTAAATAATGTCGATATTCATAAGGATTTCCCCATATACAAATTAAATTGATCACGTTCTCATTACTGAATTTATTGCTCTGAAACATTAATTCTACGAAGATTTAGAGGGGCAACAGTAGACTCGCAACATGTAGTTTTGACAAACAAAATAAGCATAGAATTAGTAACATCCAAAATATATATCAATTAAAAGAGAAAATCAGTATAATAGCTATAAGTAAAGTAGGGACACACAAATTACTGGGTTATATCAAAATAAGATTCAAACTCAACAAGAATTATCAAGATGAAAGTAAAACAGCAAGTAATGTCAATATGAATGAGCAATGTGGAGCAACGGAAAAAATTGTTGACGGTGAAACAGATTTAAAAAATCGATTCAAACAGACAGAAGTGGATGATGTAGAATGCTAATAACATATAGAAGAGAGAAATGAGGCTGGGATAATGCTACTGTAATAACATATAGAAGAGAGCAATGAGGCTGGGATAATGCTGCTGACATCGTAGAACAGAGTAACACTATAAATATTAACTTACACAAGAAGGGTTTTGACAAAATTGGAAGAAGGAAAAAAAATGATTGTGAAAAGCATACGGTAGTAGAGATATAGATACGGTAGTAGAGATAGAGATACGGTAGTAGAGATAGAGATACGGTAGTAGAGATAGAGATACGGTAGTAGAGATAAAGATACGGTAGTAGAGATAGAGATACGGTTGTAGAGATAAAGATACGGTAGTAGAGATAGAGATACGGTAGTAGAGATAAAGATACGGTAGTAGAGATAGAGATACGGTTGTAGAGATAAAGATACGGTAGTAGAGATAGAGATACGGTAGTAGAGATAGAAGATTTCTCAAAAGAAAGAATAGGATGGGAATTTATAAAAAAAAAAAAAAGCAAGAAATACATTCTTTCCAATGTGTGTGAATTATGGATGATCTTTTCAGATTCTTCTTATTAATATTTAGCTTAATCTGCCAAAGCGTCAGATAGTTCCACCAGGTACTTTCAAATGTGTGAGTGTAAATTTGTTACCCGTAAAATTTCCGTGTAAGTAAGGTACCACGCTGAGGTCGGATCGAAGCTTCACAAAGCTATTTCTGATTTTAGAATAAAAGAGAACATCAATGAAAAATTATATTTCTTTAAGTTCTGTAGCTTTTCCATCTATAACCATCGAAAAGGTCACATATCAACAAACAGACAAATACACAAACACACAAATCAACAAATATACAAGTACACAAACACAAAATTCACAAACAAATCTTTGTAAAAAAAAGATGCTGCAAATTTAATTCTAAGGTAATTGGGTTAAATGAAGATGGCGATGTCTCTCTCAATGAATGTTTATGGAGATCATGCAAATACTTCCTAATTAAAAACCATTTAGCCTGTGTTTCGACATAATATCAATGCAACTTACAGGTGTAGTGTCAAACACTTATCTCTTCCATTTTTGTGTTTTGATACTGACATCAAATATAAACTTTGTAGCGCTCTACCAGTAGAGTGGAAGCTACGAAACTGCCATGTCTTTCTCCTGTTTGGTTTTTAAATTTTACTTCCACTCACTTCCTTTTCCGTACTTCTTAACTTTGTTTTTTTTGGTGGGTTTAAGACCACTCTTATTTTTCTATTTGTTTAGGTAGAAGATATGTAAATATATATCATGTTCATTTCATGTTGATTTTTTTGTACTGATGAAGGCATTTTCCGAAACCTTTAGATATATATTTTGTAAAGTCATGAATAAAGCGGGGCTTATTATTGTGTTTACTCAAATTTGTTGTGTCTAATTTATATACTTAAAGCTTTATCGCAGTCCAACACTCTTTAAAAGAATTTCTGATATCTATTTAAAGAAATAAAACTCCACCTAGGGTAGACCGCTCCGATGCCTCTTTATGCTACGCCTGTGTTCACGTGTGACAAATGCCATACAGGTTGACTCTTTGAGAGTGTCAGCATATTTGCTAAGTTTGCATAGATTATTTTTGATATTACGCTTCGAATTATTGGGTTGTTCCTTAATTTACAGGAAATCCTAACTCAGCATTACTGTTTTTTGACAACACCTTCGTAAAACATAGCTGAAAACATTATATTTCAGCATACATATATATATATCATTTACAAAATATTTGATAAAATAAATCTGTGCACACATTTTTGTTTAGGTTAAGTCCCGCTCCATTGACTCAAATTATCGTAAAAGTAACTAACAGCTGTTGACAGATGAGCCAAATCATAATTAACAAATCATTTGTATAGCTTTCCGCCATTTAATGAGTTTGGCTTCACTAAATGCCAGAAAGTTCTATTAATACATTCTTATCCATTAACCCAAAATATTCCTCACTTTGTATGTCCTAGACATTTTTTATATTTTTTTGTGTGGTTATATTATGTTTTAAATGCTTGTTTGATTAAAGTTTGCAGTTTTTTATTTGTTTTTTTTTTAGATTTAGTTTTTATCATAAAATTTAAATGGATCCACATTTCAATCACAGATCACTGTGTATGTTTTTTTAATTTAAAACTAATTTTGTTCATTGTATTTGGTCCAGTTCATTGTTATTTTTTATATATTCATTAAACTTTAACACATATTGACATAAAACTGGTTATCAACAATTTTGTTATGTTTTTATTCTATCTAGTATTATATTCATCTGTGCAATGTTTACCTTTCTTCTAATTTTACGATAATGGTTTCAATATGTCTGCTTTTAGCTTACTTAATTATACACACACTGAGTTGGGAGTTCTCTGACTTTTCAAAATATACTTGGGCAGCCGGGATTTAAAGGGTCAGTCAGGCGACTGTGATTTGCAGGGTTAATGTCACAACAGTTGTTTTTTTTTCCCTCAATATTGTTAGATGGGCTCCTCATATTTACATTATGTTAGGTAGGTGTAGTTATCAGTCTAAAATTAGAATATTACATTGGTCATTGCCACATAACAAAAAAAAAAAACAAAGACTTTACTGCAAACGTAGCATTGTAACACTTGTAGGTATAACATGTTTCAATTAAATGTATCACATGAATTAAACGACCGTGCTTTGTTTTGTTTTTTTAAATAAGAATAAACTGAATTTCTAATACAGTGGTTCTTAATTCTTGTTGGGGGTAATAAACCCCACTAGTTTAAAATGCGCATTTAACGAACACTTCTTATTTGGAAAAACAAAATAATTGGGTTTTATTCTCATTTTTTTTTTGGACCTTTGTCGAAACTCTCAGACTGACTCACCAAACACCTGGGGTTCGATCGAACCCAGTTTAAGAACCACTGTTCTAATGTTTAAAAAACAACAAAAGAAAACCATGAATGCAGTATAAGAAATGCTTTAAGAAATTCTATCCATGCGCGTTCAAAAGGGTTGCGGTCATTAATGGTCTATTTGAGTGCGTTCTTTGGAAAAAGCCAATTAGTATTAGCATGAGGAGCTAACGTAATCCTGGAGGTAAGGGAAATGTGCTATGTTACTATTGAGCTGTAGAATGTTCTTGGCAATACTACAGCGGAAAAAAAAAGAAATCATTGCACACATAGCTCAAAATAAAGGCGATGACCTAGTAGAGGATGTTGTTGTCCAACGTATTCTTAGAGATGCAGTTGATGAGAGGTGCATTCGTGAATGTCAATCAAGCGTAGTCGAAGAACTGGGCCCGCCTGTCTACGACGCACGCCCTGAGGTTCGCAGAGGGGCTGAGTTCATTAACTTATGTTATCAGCTAGGACCAGCCAGCAACGTTTGAGTTGGCATGGAACGTCATTGCCTTGACCAATCAGGAATACTCGGAGTTGTTTGGATGTTTGCGAAGGTAAACGACCCCTGGTCAAGACACAGTGGCTCATTCGAAGCTAGCCAGTGGCTCATTGAATTCTAGCTAGTGGCTCATTCAAAGCTAGCCAGTGGCGCATTCAAAGCTAGCCAGTGGCTCATTCAAAGCTAGCCAGTGGCTCATTCAAAGCTAGCCAGTGGCTCATTCAAAGCTAGCCAGTGGCTCATTCAAAGCTAGCCAGTGGCTCATTCAAAGCTAGCCAGTGGCTCATTCAAAGCTAGCCAGTGGCTCATTCAAAGCTAGCCAGTGGCTCATTCAAAGCTAGCCAGTGGCTCATTCAAAGCTAGCCTGTTGTTGAATGCGGGCTGGTTGTTCGTGTCGATTTCTACACAGATACCTAAAACAGAAAGAGGGTGCTTTATTTTTTTTTAGCTTTTTTGTAATCTTTCCTCATGTTATACCTTTATTAAGACAAAGCGTAGAAAGTATCTTGGAGACACCCTCGATCCCGCCAATGGCACTAGCTGGACCTCATCATCACCAGGCGTGCACAACTAGCTAGCATCATACTCACTCGCAGCTACCACAGTGCCGAATGTGACACGGATCACTCCCTTGTCGCCAGCAAGGTACGAATAATGAGGAAAAACTCGTACCACTCCAAGAAAAAGGGATGTCCACGTATCAATACCTTCTGCATGAAAGACCCTGCGCTAACGCAGCTGTTCACAGACAAGGTGAAGGAAGGTATCTCAAGAATGTCCCCATGCGTCACCATTGACTCGAAATGGACGCATCTCAGAGACACAATCTATTCATCCGCAAAATCTCACAAAAACACGGACTGGTTTGATGAAACATGTCACTGAAGCCAAAAGGAAAGCTCTTACGGCTTACAAGGAAAAGCCTACACCCGACAGGTTGCATGCCTTAAAAACAGCCAAGTCACTTGCCCAAAAGGTTGCACGTAATTGCTCCAATACCTACTGGCTTAACCTCTGTTCCACCATACAGTCAGCTGCAGATATGGGCGATGCAAAAGAAATGTACGAAAACATCAAAAAGGCAAATAGCCCCTTGACGTCCAAAGTTGCTCCTCTAAAGTCCAAAAATGGAGAAATTATCCAAGACCGGGCAGCACAGCTAAAACGGTGGGTTGAGCATTATCTGGAATTGTATTCAACAGTTACCACAGTCTCCAGCACCGCTCTAGATGACATACCAGATATGCCACTCATGGAAGAACTTGATGTCGTGCCCTCACAGGAAGAGCTGAGCAAAGCTATTGATAGTCTAGCTTGTGGAAAAGCGCCTGGGGATGATGGAATACCACCAGAGGCTCTAAAGAGTGGTAAGATAGCTTTACTCCAACCATTGCACGAGATTCTGTCCCTCTGCTGGGAACAGGGCTACATCCCCCAAGACCTAAAGGATGCAAATATAGTGACACTATATAAAAACAAAGGTGATAGGAGTGATTGCAATAATTATCGTGGCATTTCACTCCTTAGTATTGTAGGAATGGCCTTTGCCCGTGTCATACTAACATGTTTACAGAGTCTAGCATCCCGTGTCTATCCAGAATCTCAGTGCGGTTTCCGGTCTGGGCGGTCTACCATAGACATGGTGTTCTCCATACGACAGCTCCAGGAAAAATGCAGATAGCAGCAGATGTTACCTACATTGCCTTTGTGGACCTTACAAAAGCCTTTGATTACGTCAGTCGCACCGGGCTATTCAAAATACTGGCAAAAATCGGCTGTCCCCCTCACCTACTTGCCATCATCAGTGAGTTCCATGAAAATATGCAGGGTACAGTGCAGTTTGATGGAGCCAAGTCAGAAGCCTTTCCAGTCAACAGCGGAGTTAAACAAGGTTGTGTACTCGCACCAACACTGTTCGCAATATTCTTCTCTGTACTACTTCGATACGCATTCAAGGATAGCAGTGAGGGAATCTGGTTACACACCAGAGCTGATGGAGGACTTTTCAACACTGCCCGCCTCCGAGCCAAGACCAAAACGACAGATGTCCTAATTCGCGAGCTACTATTCGCGGATGATGCGGCACTAACAGCACACACAGAAATTGGTTTGCAACAACTCGTGTCAAGCTTCTCCAATGCCTGCAAAGAATTTGGTCTGCAAATCAGCTTGAAAAAGACAAACATCATGGCCCAAGACACTCGACCTCCACCTAACATAAAAATCGATAATGAAAACTTGGAGGTTGTGGACAGCTTCACCTACTTGGGGTCCAAGGTCTCCAATACACTGTCCATTGAAGAAGAAATTAACAGCAGAATCGGCAAGGCAGCTGCCACAATGGCTAAACTAAATAAACGGGTCTGGCAAAACACCAAGCTAACGGAGAAAACCAAACTGTGCGTCTATCGAGCTTGTGTCATCAGTACACTACTATACGGGAGCGAGACTTGGACCACCTATACATCCCAAGAGCGCAAGCTTAATAGCTTCCATATGAGATGCCTGCGTCGCATCCTTGGTATTAAATGGCAAGAAAAAGTGACTAATAGTGAGGTCCTAATGCGTGCGAATACCCAAAGCATGTTCACAATCCTTAGTGAAAGACGCCTGAGATGGCTAGGTCATGTTAAAAGAATGAGTCCCGGCCGCATTCCGAAAGACCTCCTATATGGTGAACTTGCTTCTGGAAAGAGGAAAACAGGTCGCCCACGTCTGCGATTTAAAGATGTCTTTCAAAGGGACATGAAAGCAGCCAAAATACATACAAGTGACTGGGAGTGTAAGGCAAAAGACCGATCTACGTGGCGCACAGTTGTCAAAGAGGGCGTCATGGTAGCCGAGGAGCGAAGAATGGAAGAGGCTGCAGACAGAAGAGCTAAGAGAAAGGCCAAAACATTTGGAAGCACGGAACTCGTGTGTAAAAACTGTGGTAAAGACTGTCACTCAAGGATAGGACTGCACAGCCACTCGAGAGAATGCAACCCAACCCAACGGTGATGTACCATCGTCTCACGAGACGGAAGGATGCCGATGAAGACAAAGCGGAGAAAGTACAATTTGTTTTGGATAGTTTATGTAATAAAATAATCAGTAAAACTAGTTGAAAGATTCCTAGAAAGCGTTATCCTCACAGCTCTGCGAATAATGTTGAGCGTTATTGTTAGACAGAAATGTTCCCATATGACGCACATTTCTAGAAATAATTATTAAGATCACATTCCAAGCCGGGGTGAGGGGTGGGGGTGTAGTTTTAAGTAGTGTAGGAGAGATCGAACTTAAAAAGTATGGCAAAAACACATTTCAAAACCGAAGCTACCGTATGCACAAGTTGAATTAAAAAAATTAAATAGGCCTAATTATAGCCTATATATTGGATATAGGACAATTAATTGTGCATACATATGTTCTGTTAGGGGCCAACATAGGGTCTATTCGACCTATTGAGTGTTACTAATATATCCAGTCAAACCTCCTACTCCTAGACATAGCTAATTTTCTGCTATTTCATATGAAATGTTATACCAGTAATAAAAATGGTACCGGTATTCTTCCTGTAGACTCACTTTCACCCATTGTAGAGATGTCTTTAAATGATGTCAAAGCTTGATAGGATATCGTTTAGTTTTTTTAAAGCACTATGATATATCACGTAGTCCAGAAAAATTCTGTCAGATATAGTTGACATGCCGTGCAACAGTGTTATGATGCAGAGAGGTGTCTGCATCAGACGGCCATGTGAGACACGGGGGGGGGGGGGCATATAGGCCCTACATCGATAATAACAGAATCTAATCCTGTTTAAGATTAAGCTAGTTTTTTTTCCTCATCCTTGAGGGTGTCCCTAAGTCTACCCAGCTCTGGCCTTAGCTGGGAAAAGGAAAGCTGGTTGGTTATTGCGCTGGGCATACCCTGAAACTTGTAAACACTGCTTCAATTGCCCCAAGGGAACTTTACTTCCCAAAGACTCGCAATGCATCCTACGACCAGCAGGGTTCCAATTAATTTTTGTATGCTTTTTTTGTATTTAGACCCATAGTTACAACAGTGGCAGTATGGCTTTTTGTATTTAGACCCATAGTTACAACAGTGGCAGTATGGCTTTTTGTATTTAGACCCATAGTTACAACAGTGGCAGTATGGCTTTTTGTATTTAGACCCATAGTTACAACAGCGGCAGTATGGCTTTTTGTATTTAGACCCATAGTTACAACAGATGCAGTATGGCTTTTTGTTTCAATTATCAACATTTTTTTGACAAGAGCTAAAATTGTTGATGCCAATGATATTGATATGTTTTAAGTACGGTACCGGTATGTTCATTTCATTGTCATCACTAAGTGTTATTTCAACCATTTCTGGAGCGGCATATTGTGTCCCTACTTATTAGGATACTTATTAGAATATAAAATGAAACAAATAAAACGTGACATTTTTTCAGCTAAACCTTAATACACAACTCTGTGATCTAAAATATTTGAATAAGTAAGTTATTAATATTTATTTGTTTATTAGAGAAAAAACAAATGGATGTTAAAGTCTATGAGTGGAATTATACAACGAAAATTAAACAGTCAAAAGAGCTAAAAGTATATTAAAATGTACAGTTAGAACAGCTGTATCTGACTTAAACATGGTTTATGCGGCTGATCTGCATGTCCATGTTGTTTACATTTTTTTAACGAAACTTGAATGAACATTCTAACAAAATAGATTGAAACTTGTAACATAAGTAACAAAACTATATGAAAATAATAATAAAACTATGTGAAACGAAAAAGAAAGCCATATGAAGAATATTATTATAATATAACACTACGAAATAATCACTAAATATTTTTTAAATATTTTTTTTATAAAAATAAAGATTCCCCGACGGGGAATCGAACCTTTTTCTGCTGGGTGACGGTAGGAGATACTGACCACTACACTACCGAAGAGATGTGAATGACCAAACTTTGTATTTTATATTCATTATTTAATTTATCACATTCTGCGAATAATGTCGAGGGTTATCGGCAGACCGAAATCTGTGAATAACGGCGAGCGTTATCCGCACAGCTCTGTGAATAATCACTTCGTAAAATAAAACAAAATTATATAGTTGCCATGGCAACGGTAACCATCTTGAAAATAACACCTAGCCTATTCGTTTAGTTTAAAAACTTAAGAAATAAACTTACCAATTGCTTAAAAATTTGATTCATGAACTTCAAGTATATTTAGAGGTACTGAGCTAGTTTAATTTCCTTCAAACTTTCCAAAACAATTTTTGGTAAATTTTGAGTTAAAGGTATGGGTTTTGCCAAGAGTTTTCTCACCCTAAGCCCTAAGCGTAGTGACGTCACCTTGGGGAATACCAACATGGACCTTGAAAGGACCGAACGATATGTTTCATAACATTCATGTTCTTTATTAAGTATTGCTCGCGTCATAAACCATAGGGTTCATATTAAAACATAGAAATTAAATTTCCCATTAATTTGTATTAAAATTTAACTTATACATTTTAAAAGAAAGGAAAAGAGAAACACATCCTTGCTGAAGTTGCCGATGCCCCAAGATTTAACAACAGTGAAAAAAAATGGACGCCTGCCAAAAATTGCTGTAGTTAAAATCAAAATACCCGTATTTATGTAACAAAAGGACCACTACTGCTTAAATTGCATTTGGAATGATCTACGAACTGCGGAGGGAAGAACCCTCCCCAAACCCATCCCCTCGCTTTAATTATCAAAAAAAGAAACAAAGTAATTCTCTGGAGCCACTCCCCAGAACCCCTCCCCAATTAAAAATAAAATAAAATAAGAAAACAATATCTTGAATTCTGTTAAAAAAAAACAAAAAAAACAGCAACATCGAAATCTTTTACTTGTAGTATGACACTGTAGACGGAAATGGACCTGGGGGAACCTCCGTGACCTAAATACAGTTGAACGCATTGTCGGCCTACCAGCTAACTAAAAAAAAACCAGCCTAATTTATTTTTTTGTTCAATTTTAAATCTTTCCCTTGTCGGATAACGCTTAAAATTCATCATCCTAATAAAATTATTTATAAAAGTAATTGACCAAATTGATTTTTAGTATAAGTAAGTATAGCTAATTACTCACAAAATAGCTAAAGGAAGATACACACCAAATGTTATAACTTATATAACTCTAGCTAAAAAAATTGGGCTAGGATTCTAAAATTAGCCAAAATACACGCCAGTTTTATATAAATTTATTTTGTGAAAAAAATAGTTTTGAAAGTTAGGCATCAATAAATAATTTGTATAATTTATTATAAATCAAATTTCTTGTTTCGTTTGTGTATGTGAATATGCTTTCAGTTGAAAAATTGCAACCTGGCATGTATGTACGGTGAATACGTAAAAAAAAAAAACGAAAAGGGAGTTTGTTTACGCTATACTATAGGCTATCAGCTATGTACGTATGGTCCTATTGGGACTAACAGTAACATATCAATAAAAAGAAAAGATAGTGCTGTACAATTTAGTGTTAGTGTTAACTAATACTATCTGGACTAAATTTAAAAAGAATACAGGTAAGTTTACACACGATAATACGAATTTTGATGAGAAATAATATAATGCACCTTAACTGCAACAATAACATTCACACCTCTGACAACTGTGTTTAAAATGTTTTGATGAGTCATGAATCATTTTGAATGACATGATTCCATTCACTTTGTTCGTCTAGCCTATATATTACAAATAACTCATATTCAAGACTGCCCTAACCTCTTGGCGACTTAATTCTAACGTAATTTTAAAGATCATTTTTTTTAAATTTAACTCTATGCAGTCTGACGTTTTTTTTTCACATTTCTTAAAAATCTTAAGGCAAGGTGATTTTAAAAAATAATCAATTAACTTATCTGAAATAGCTCTGATAAGATCAGTTATATATTTATAATATATTAACTTGTTCATCTTTGACTCAGCTATCATTATATATTTTTTGTATATTTATTTTCTTAGTTATAAAAATTAAAACATTATTAATTTTGGAGCATTATTTTTTTTCATTTTATGCAAAGTTTTTACAAAATTTTCACACAGTATGAAGAAAAAAAAAATTCTTGTTATAAAAGATTTAAAATTTATTTAAATAAAATACTTCATCATCTAATACAATTCATAGTCAAACATGACAAACATTCTATGAACAATCCAAAAGTTGTCAACATTTTATCAAAACCTATATTTTGTCTTTTTTTTTCTAAAAAATATTAAAATTATGTTTTGTATGTAATATATTTTAAAAAATGAGCCTCATAACTTACAGATTTGTATATTAAATATATTTCTTAATAATTCTGAGTAAAAGATAACTAAGTAAAATTTAATGATTATATAAATAGCTCAAAACAAGCGTCAATATTTTATTTATTTTTTTAAATTTTAAAATAGCGGTATGCCCTGATGTTAACGTTTAATAAAATTAAAATTTTCAGTACAACAATGCTCATTTTGATATTAATGTCAAATATGATCCATTCCTCACTAATGACTAATGTGATCTATTTTTTCCCATATTCCGATATTTTTATACATCTTTGTTATAATCATCACATAACTTAGGCCGATAAACTAGAGTATTCGTTAATTATATTTATTGGCTCTAAACAAATATTATTTCTTGAAACAGTCTGCAGCTTTATTATAATAATTATATTTGATAAATAAGAGCTTGTCCTGGACTTGATTTCCGCATAAGATTACATAAGATTTTTCACCACAGAATATTCACTAAATAAAGAACCTGTGAAAAAAAATTTTTTTTATTTATATATAAATTAACACTAATGGTATCAGTAATGGATTAATCCTAGTCCAAATGCCTAAATTAGTATAAAAGTAAACCATTGTACAAAAAAAATACATTATAACATATGTTATAACAATATTGATAGTTTATTCTTCATGCATTTGCTACCAAGTGATTAGATAAAAACTTACCACCACTTGTTTTTAATTTTTAGGGAAAAATCTTTAAAGATATTCATCCAGTAACTCAGTAAAAGGGTGGAGTCCAGGCTTAATATTTAGGATCAATAAGGAATAAGGGCTTCTTGATCCAATATCTGCATTGTTGTCTCTCTCTCTCCTCCTTCTCATTAGAGTTAAAAAGCTTTTAATAAAAAAAAAGAATTTTTTTATTTTTTATTCTGCCTACAGTAGTCTCTACTAATACTAGTGACTAGCGATAATGAGAATTAAATGTAAACACATTTCTACTATGCAATATTAGAAATTTAGAAAATGATTCTTAGCTGTTACATATTTTAAAGAAATATATTTAGTTAATAATTCAGAAGTCCTTAACTTTAAATTTATTTTAATTACGCAAGTTCCCGTCGGTCGAAATTTTCATCTATTTTTTTTTAAATATTTATTTCGCATAGCGATGATATTTATTTATTATATAATTATTGAAACTCAATAAAATTCAAATAGAATACATCAATATAAGTATACATGGATAATATATACTTCAGCCAATTAAAAATATAAAAATATCACTTATTGTTTTATTATTTATTTTAAAGTGGTGAAATGATCATCAAAATTAAGCTTACTTGTTTACGATAGCATTAGTCGTTGCTTTTAGATGCAAATCGGGATAAATTTCACGATTAGACTCTGCATTTGGATACATTACTTTAGACAAACAAATAGCTGCTTGATAAATTGGGAAATTAAAATCATTTGACAAGACACGTATTTTTTTTTTTTTTTTTGAGACTTATATTTTTTTTTTTTTTTTTATTTTGTGAAGCTTTCAAGGGATACTACGCGCTGAATAAGTTTCCAAAAATATTTTTTTAATAGTAATTTCAAATTTTGTAATAATTTAATTTTTTTTACTAATACTTAAACCAATGAAACAAATTATTCAAATATAATAAATAATTTATTTAATTAAAAAAAGGGTTGGTTAAAAAATAAATAACCCACCCACAAAATCTATGGTACTTATAAGTACCATTTCTCTATAGTCTGACTGCAGAGAGTTAAGGCTGCAGTTATAGTTATAGGTACCCCGAGTACCTAAAGCAGCAAATGGCTATTGGGATCCGGATTGGCTCCATACAAATGAAATCGCTTCAGAGCTGTTTATTGCAAAAAAAATTTAAATTGTATACCTATTTTGACTTTTATGCAAAATGAATAGAGGAAAATTTTTATTGCAATATCATTAAATTTTGCATACACCTTCATTTAGAATTACATTGACAAAAAGTTTAAAGAAGCTTATTACACAGCAGTTGTTGGAAGTGTTACAAATAGCATGTATGTGGGGTTCACATAAATATTCAAGAACTTTTTAGGAGTAGCAAATGTAAAAATGTTTGTTCTAAAACTTTTCTAGTTAAATATATATAAAAAAGCCTCTTGTAACTTGTAAAGAATATCAATGAAAAGAAGCATGCAGTGTTTGAAGGCTGTAGCTAGAAATAGAATATTTTCCTCCTGATTCATTTGGTGTTCCTAAAAAATCTGCAGAATGCAAAATTGAGAAAAATGAAAAATAAGTATAAAAATGTTTGTTTAAATTTGAGGCTGCATGAATGATGTAGGATGCATACAGCATGTACATATACTATTCATGAATAAAAAAAAAAAAAAACAATTTGAAAACATAGACAGAAATTCAGAAAAGATTTTAAAAATTAACACTCTTTTTCAAATGCCACCCCATGAGCCTAATAAATAAAATAAATAAAACAATTCTGAAATTTTTTCTTGTGAGACATTTTTGAAAAACCGTCCATCATTAAATAAAGGATGTCAATATAAATAAGCTTGAACAGTTTCAATTATGTAGTTCCAAAACTATTCCTTCTGATTCATCAATTGACATCAGAAAAAAATTGAAAAAGACACAGAAAATGGCTTATTAAAAAAATTTAAGGTTACTTGAACAACATTGGAAGCATGCATCATGAACTCATTCCAACATTGGATGCATACATCAGGAACTCATTCCACTCGTTAATTAAAAAGGCCAATTTAAGACCATAGATATAATAGATAGAATATAAATCAATGCATTTTCCCAATAACCCACAAGCCTCGAGCCTAATAAAAATAGTAAGATCATAAAAACTTCTGCATTTTTTTATGAGACATGTAATAAAAAAACAATAATTGTCTAGAGAATATAATTGAAACAATCTTGCATATTTTGAAGCATGTCGTAATAATACTTTTCATCATAATACATTTGACGTCAGAGATAAATGGAAAATCCTAAGTGGACCACTTTAAAAAAGATTTAAAAATTCAATTAAACAATATTAGAAATATAGGAGTCAAATAAAATGAAATTTAAAGCATATCAATGAGAAATTATCAAGCAAAGGTGAAAATTTTTTTTTTACAAAAATATATTCAGCAAGGCATGTTCACACATTCACAAAAGCTAGATATCTTTTCACATTTGACACAATTTTGTAGAACATGTTAATGTTTTTAAATAGAAATCAATAGACTTAAGTTTAGGAAACAAAGAGCTCCAGAAGAAATGTCATAAAATGGTTATTTACACAATTTTTAAAAATAATTTTTCATTTTTTAATTTTTTAATTGTAAAGCGCTTAGAGCTTTATGGTAAGCGCTATATAAAACTGCCTAAATAAATAAATACATAAATATCTTTAAATGGTTTTGAGCATGTGATACACACTTTCATATCATTACTCAATGTAATTATTTAATCTTTCAGAATAGAAAAATTCATGTATTTGAATTTTTAGTAACCTGGTTTTAAGTTAAATAAATATCTTTAAATGGTTTTGAGCATGTGATACACACTTTCATATCATTACTCAATGTAATTATTTAATCTTTCAGAATAGAAAAATTCATGTATTTGAATTTTTAGTAACCTGGTTTTAAGTTATCTGTACTTCCTCTATTGCAATTTATTTAAATTTAAATGTGTGTTTCAGTTTTATGTGAAGGATATGAAGACATCATAACGTTAACAGCACTTCTGACAGACATACATGATGTCGCAGCTATCTCTGGTTTGTCTCATATATGGTACAAATTATGTTTAAAAAAAACAGGATGATTTTTAAATGAAAGAAGCCTTTATCAATATAACCCAGATGTTGTCATAATGGGTGAGTTTATTACTGACATTCACGAAGCCCTTAAGAAAGAGATAGAGAATGAGTTCAACCCTTCACAAGTAACAGATGGTGAATGTTTTGACAATGGTGGAATCAAAGAAGAGACTGGTATAATTACAGATGAGGAGGTTTCATTTTCAAATATATCTAACAAAATTGAAGTAAGTGTACAAAATGAACTGACTTCAAGCAACTTGCAATATAGCTGGAAACCTACCGGAGAGAAACCCTATAAACATGACATTTTTAATGATATATTTACTTTAAGCTCTAATGTTTTAAAACACAAGAGAAATGACACAGGAGAGAAACCTTACAGATGTGAAATTTGCTCATTTTCATTTGCCCATAAGACATCTTTAATTGTTCACAAAAGAAAGCACATGGGGGAGAAACCTTACAAATGTGACATTTGTCCATCTGCATTTTCTCGTAATGATTTTTTAATTGTTCACAAAAGACAGCATACTGGAGAGAGACCTTACAAATGTGACATTTGTCCATCTGCATTTTCTCGTAATGATTATTTAATTGTTCACAAAAGACAGCACACCGGAGAGAAACCTTACAAATGTGACATTTGTCCTTCAGCATATAGTACCTCTAGAGGTCTTACTTATCACAAAAGACAGCACACTGGAGAGAGACCTTACAAATGTGACATTTGTCTATCTTCATTTGCCTCAGAGTCACCTCTAACTGTTCACAAGAGACAGCACACAGGAGAGAAACCTTACAAATGTGACATTTGTCCTTCAGCATATACTACCTCTACAGGTCTTACTTATCACAAAAGACATCACGCCGGAGAGACACCTTACAAATGTGACATTTGTCCTTCAGCATATGCTTCCTCTACAGGTCTTAAAATTCACAAAAGACAGCACACCGGCGAGACACCTTACAAATGTGACATTTGCCCTTCAGCATATAGTACCTCTAGAGGTCTTACGTATCACAAAAGACAGCACACAGGAGAGAAACCTTACAAATGTGACATTTGTCCTTCAGCATATACTACCTCTACAAGTCTTACTTATCACAAAAGACAGCACACAGGAGAGAAACCTTACAAATGTGACATTTGTCTTTCAGCATATGCTTCCTCTACAGGTCTTAAAATTCACAAAAGACAGCACACCGGGGAGAAACCTTACAAATGTGACATTTGTCCTTCAGCATATACTAACTCTTCAAGTCTTACTTATCACAAAAGACAGCACACCGGAGAGACACCTTACAAATGTGACATTTGTCCTTCAGCATATGCTAAATCTTCAAATCTTACTTATCACAAAAGACAGCACATACGACAGAAACCCTAACAATGTGTCATTTGTCATTCCCCATTTTCAGACACTTGACAATTGACTGTTCACAAATACAAGAGAAGGCTTACAAATGTGACATTTGTTCCTACTGCATAAACTACTTACTTTTCTCAAAAAACATACTTTTTTGATAGAAACCTTAAAAAAATATGACGTTTTTCCATCTTCATTTGCCTAAAATCAACTTTACTTGTTCACAAAAGATGGCACACAGTAGAGAAAAATTACAATTGTGACGTTTGTCCATCTTCATTTACCTCAGAGTCACCTCTAACTGTTCACAAAAGATAGCACACAGGAGAGAAACCTTCCAAATGGGACGTTTGTCCATCTTCATTTGCCTCAGAGTCACCTCTAACTGTTCACAAAAGATAGCACACAGGAGAGAAACCTTCCAAATGTGACGTTTGTCCATCTTCATTTGCCTCAGAGTCACCTCTAACTGTTCACAAAAGATAGCACACAGGAGAGAAACCTTCCAAATGTGACGTTTGTCCATCTTCATTTGCCTCAGAGTCACCTCTAACTGTACACAAAAGATAGCACACAGGAGAGAAACCTTCCAAATCTGACGTTTGTCCATCTTCATTTGCCTCAGAGTAACCTATAACTGTTCACAAAAGATAGCACACAGGAGAGAAACCTCCCAAATGTGTCTGTTTAAAATAACAAACAGCAAGTCCTAGCTCATAAACATCTGATTGAATTGCTTATTCACGACTATTGTGTTAAAAGTAAACTATAATTGGCAAGTCCTAGCACATAAACATGTTTGAGTGAAGAAGAGCAAAGAATTCAAGAAATATTTTTGATTTTGAAATATATATTTATATATATTCGTTAATAGTGGGGAGGATTATTTCAATGATTTTTCTCACTAATCATTAAATCAGCACATTGCTAATATTAACAGTGAATGCAATTATTGTCTCATGTTTGATGTGTCCCTTGGGTGCAGAAAAGTAAAAAGGGACATTACCGTTGGCCAACTTTTTATTCCACGTAGCCTACATATTTGTTTGTATATTTCTTTCCATGTAATCTTATTTAATTTTTAAATTAATGACACGCGTTTATTTTTGCTTATAACGTAACAATTATATCCTTTAATTTGTTCTGTTCATGAAATGATAACTTCATTCAAATACATATTTTATTTTAAAAATTTGTGTAAAGGTTTTTATTTGTTTGTATTGAACAGCTCTCTGATTTTTAGATTTATTAGAAGATTAACAGTACTCCAGCAGAAGTATACTTTTATTTTTGTTGTAAATTAATGACAATAGAAAAAAAATTATTCAAGTGTTCCAAGTTCACTTAATTTTGTTGAACACTTGTGTCATTTCTAAGTATTTAAAATCCTTTTGTCTGTGTTGTGTTGGTTTGTTGTGGTGGGCAACAATTTGTTTATTTTGGTTTGAATTAGTATAAGCCTAGGCTTTAACTTTAACTTAATTGAAATAATGAAGTGGATTTATACTCAGAAAGAAAAACAAATAGAGAACAATATGGCCATTTAAGTCAGCCTGCAGCTAAAACTATTTTAAAAAAAAAGATATTACTAGTACCAAAATGTAGTTTTAAAATCAAATATTTGCATATGTATTGGTTGACGTTCAAAGAGATATAAGTAATAAACGAATGTACCGATATAAATAGTTTATTAATTAAAAATAAGGTTTAGCTCAGTGGTTCTTAACCTGGGTTCGATCGAACCCCTGGGGTTCGATGAACCAGTCTCAGGGGTTCGGCGGAGGTCCCAAAAAAAATCAAGGGAAAAAAAACAAAATTTCCTATTAAGAGGGGTTCGGTGAATGCGCAAATGAAACTGGTCGGGTTCGATACCTCCAAAAAGGTTAAGAAATACTGGTTTAGCGTGATATGGGCATTACCTTATACCGGCATTACCTTATACCGGCATTACAATGTCCTGAATGGAGAATGTGAAGAGGGCGAATTTGAAGATTTCGCTTTCTCGCCCGTATGGAGGGGGGGGGGGGTCAGAGGGGCCAAAAAGCAAGTACAGTGGTACCTTGAGATACCTATGAGTTTAATTCGTTCCGTAACCTTTTCGTAGGTCAATGGCTCGTATCTCAAAGCTATTTTCCAAATTGAAATTAATAGAAATGACATTAATCCTTTCCAGCCCACAAAATTCCACCTCAGTTGTTTTTGTTACGTGTTTTTGCATAAGAAAAAATGTATTTATAGATAAAAAATATTGTATACAAACATAAAGCGGGAACTAGTTTATGATGGAGGAAGAATTCATGTTTTAAGGAGAGCAAGAGAGTGGACCGGTTTTCATCTTAAAGGTGGTGACAGATCATCTCGTATTGTTTTTTTCTCGAATGGATTATTGGTTTACTATCAGATGGAATATTATTGAACACGTGTGTGTATATATCTGCTTTGTATTCTATGATAGTAACAAGAATATCCTCATATCAAGGATTTATTTTTTGACTTATTTATTTTAAGTAATAAAGTACTGTGTAAATTTTCCAATTGGACATTATCACTTCTTGAGAGAGAGAGAAAGAGAGAGAGAGAGGATGAGATAAGTAATAAGTATAAGGCGTGGAAAGTGGAAGGGATAACTAATTTGTGCAACACATTTTTTAAAACAAATGTACATGGAAGGACTGTAGTATGAAAACCAACCCGTAGGTTATTATCTCCCTTGCATTTTATTTATTACAATCCTTAAATGTAATGCTGAATGTACAAAGTGTGAAAACATATTATTAATCCTATGATAAGTTTTTTAAATTATTCAATGTTCATGTAGAAATAAAAGATTGTTGCTGTACACCAGGAAGATACAGACATCATGATTTTCTTCGTCTTCTATATATTAAGGGCCCGCGATAAATTTATTGATCATTGACTCCTTGGCATGTAGAGGGGATTTGCAATTTTTCTGTACATGGTGTTGAGGATATTTCAATGGTTGCAAATTGCAAGGGCTGTTTTGTTGCGTTTATTTTTCAGGTTTAACCCTACTCTGTTTTACTGATTTTATAAACTACCTTTAACCTATGACTAAAACTACTTTTTATCCTATTTAAGATCTGGTCATAAATATGCGGCTAGTTCAAGGATAATTGTATTACTCAAGCTCCATAGAGATCCAATTGAAGTAGTTAGATGATTTATAATGAAATTATCTGCACTGACCAAAGCCAAGAATCGGACCTTACTGAATGGTATCATGTATTTTAGTCTTGATTAAATAACATTTCTGGCAATCATCACTTAGTAAAGAAACACAATGATTACTTCAGGAAAAATGTAATTAGAATTTTAACCTTCAAAAAAAGTGTCAAAAGTGAATCTATTTTAGCTGTGTTATAACCATGATGCTGAGTGTGATGTTATCCTGTGATAACCATGTAGGCCAAAAAATAAAAATTTAAAATGTTTATTACTCTTAAATGTGGAAATAAAATTGAATGTGTCTAAACTGTAGACTTAATATGAACAATAGAGGGAAAAATGCCAATAATTTATATTAAATGGAAGCCTTCTTTATTCTGTTTATCTGATATAACAAATGAAATCCCACAATTATTTTCTATTGTATTTAAACACCCGATAAAGAAATAAAAATAACTATTATTTCTAATTTTTTTTTGTCAACTGCTTACAATCACAGCATATTGTTATACTTAGCATTGTGACCGTCACATGCCTACTTACTTAGGTTGTAACCATCACACACATGTTGGATAGAGCACCATCACATGTACATGTACATTGGTTCTAACACTAACAAGGATATTTTGGATAGAGCACCATCACATGTTTATGTACATTTGTTCTAACACTAACAAAGATATTTTGGATAGAGCACCATCACATGTTTATGTACATTTGTTCTAACACTAACAAAGATATTTTGGATAGAGCACCATCACATGTTTATGTACATTTGTTCTAACACTAACAAAGATATTTTGGATAGAGCACCATCACATGTTTATGTACATTGGTTCTAACACTAACAAAGATATTTTGGATAGAGCACCATCACATGTTTATGTACATTGGTTCTAACACTAACACGGATATGTTTTTATATGTTTTTCCTTATGTGTTTCAATGAAAACATGAAATGTCTGCTTTAAAACACGATTAATTGTTAAAAATGACAAATACTGAATGCTAATTATTCATTGTTGTGCATACTATATTGTTTGTTGTGGAGTGACGTCATGTTTTTTATGCTGGCTTCCTGGTTCTCCATGTTTGTGAGACTCCATGTTTCTCCTACAATAAAGCGCTTAATTAACCTTCATGGTTGCCTCTGCTTGTTGGATTATCTGCCGTGTGAAGTAAGTTAGCTATTTAATATTTGCAACATTAATTAGTCTTGTAGTTATGTTAATAGTAAATTATTATTGAGACTTATCTGAAGCCAAGTTTCGTAAAAATTAGCCACTTCTTTGTTAGTCATTAACAAATTGTAAAACAAATGTATATACTGTTTTAGATTGCATCCCTTATTGTTGTGTCTGAAATTCCAGGCTTAGAATCGATTTAAAATCTGCCTGATGCCAGCATGGAGAGGTTGCGTCTACTGTTTATTGTTTTCACAGCAATTACAAAAATTAAGTCCCCTTTTGGCGCTTGTCAGTACTTATTAAGTGGATTGTAAGTTAAATTAAAAGGGGTTGGAAACACTAGAGTACACCCATTCCTGCAACTGTGGCATAGGCAATGGGCATAATTTTAACAATTTTAAATAACATTGTTATTACTTTGCTATGAATCAGTTATAATTAAGTATGCATTGTCAATTTTATGATAGTGATATTGCAAGAAGTTATCAATAAATTTACTTGACAATACTAGTCAATGATTCCAATTGGGCTTCACTTGCTAAACTAACAAAAGTGTTGTTTGAGATGACACAATTCAGCGGTTCTAATCTTTTAAAACTGATCTGATTTCTACAAAAATGTTGTTTGAGATCACACAATTCAGCGGTTCTAATCTTTTAAAACTGATCTTATTTCTACAAAAATGTTGTTTGAGATCACACAATTCAGCGGTTCTAATCTTTTAAAACTGATCTAATAGACCAATATTTTAAATGTCATCAACAACTTTATGTATGCCCCAGACAGACTACTTGAATTGTAAAAGAAGTGTTGGAAAACAAATATGTTTTTACAACATGAGTGGATTGTCTGCTATATTTGACAATCGGTTATTTGGTTAGAGTGATATCTCCCTTAATATACAAAAATGAAAAAAAACTATTTTCATTCGACTATTTCCAACACTCTAGCTCACCTAGGTCAGACCTGCATACTCTCAAACACCTCAATCGTACAATACGGCATTCTAATAGTAAATAACACAAAAAAATACTACATCATGTCTATAATCATAATAACTACTCGTATACAGTGTTCAGTTGAATCCAGTTAAACTGGTTTCAAAAATGGAACCCACCGTACGAAATAATTATGTCATATAATTAGGTCATACAAAGACAACAAAAACGAGTAGGGGCCATCTATATAGCACGTATCGGTAACCATACAAATCAAAATATGTACCCCCTTCACCCCTGTTGCATGCGTACTTTTTTACGCCCCCCCCCCCATAACAATAATTTTTAAAAAAAATTACAAATCCGTTACATATTATGATGTTACAGTAAACAAATGGTGACACGAGTTTTCACCACAGATGATTTGGTCTGACCAGTGGTTCCCATAATATAGGCCTCCTTGACATGGGTGCTCGTTAACTCGTGGCAGGGCCATGAGATTGTGGCGAAGGACATGGGTGCTCGTTGACTCGTGGCAGGGCCATGAGATTGTTGCGAGGGACATGGTTGTTCGTTGACTCGTGGCAGGGCCATGAGATTGTGGCGAAAAACTTGGGTGTTCGTTGACTCGTGGCAGGGCCATGAGATTGTGGCGAAGGACATGGGTGTTCGTTGACTCGTAGCAGGGCCATGAGATTGTGGCGAAGGACATGGGTGTTCGTTGACTCGTGGCAGGGCCATGAGATTGTGGCGAAGGACATGGGTGCTCGTTGACTCGTTACAGGGCCATGAGATTGTGGCGAAGAGCAACAGGCGCCAAAAGCGTATTGAGATAGAAAGAAGTGAACAGTGAATTGAACTATAAAATACCATTGACTTCACAAAGACAAGATGCTCGTTGACTCGTTACAGGGCCATGAGATTGTGGCGAAGAGCAACAGGCGCCAAAAGCGTATTGAGATAGAAAGAAGTGAACAGTGAATTGAACTATAAAATACCATTGACTTCACAAAGACAAGGGGCGCAGTAATTGTCTTTTTGCTGGTCCGTCTATGCGGGGGTCACATTTTTCTATCTGGAGCTGCGGCTTCCTTACAGGGGCGTGGTGAAATACTACGGCATTTTCATAATTTTATTTTCCCTTTGAATCCAATGTAACAAATTTCGGTCGTGGGGCAGTTACCCACTTGAGTGACTACTGTTTGCAGTTACAGTTGGCGCTCGGTGATCTACATACGTGTTATATTTATATTTAACTCACCTTTATTGTATATGTATATTCGCTATTTCGAGGTGTACTTGTTAGAATTTCACATAGGGAGCCTGGTGAAAACCTAATATGTCATAGGTGTCGGCAAACGAAAATTTGAGAATCACTGGCCTAGCCCAACACAGTATACGTCCCACGCACGCTGAACATCCGGTTTGGTGGGCTTAACATTACTGCTATTTCTCTGCGCTAGCAAGGTTTCTTTCAGATATTATCTTTCCGGGAAGGGTGCTTCCCTCCCCCCCACCCTACTGGGGGAAAGTCAAGTAAACCCCGCAAGGAAAAAAAATTGCTAAAAACAATGGAACGAAGATATATTTGTTTAAATTTAAAAACCCCATAAGGTGTCATTTTAAAGAGTTTTAAAAAGAATAATATCTGGTGTCTTTATGCGATTGCATTTAGTGGAATCTATTAAATATCGCTATGCTTGATATATTTGATGATCCACCAAATATTTAAGGATAATGTTTTTATTATTCGATTATAAATATCGTACTGGCCGCTCCTGATTATCAGATGAAACCTTATTTACCGTTGTCAGCAAATTTCGATAATTTTACAATTTTTAAATGTTTTTTTTTTTTATAGTAATAATTCTTGCAAAATACCAGGCATGCGCAGCCTATTTACAAATTATATTTTGTTATCAAAGCATTACTTTTAAAATAAGGAAAGGTGTTTGTTTTGTAGGACGTGATTACGTCACACTTTCCCCGTGCCGTGCTTAGATTACTAGCAGTGTAGCAGACGCTCGGTTCGTGTTGGGCGTGGCCCATTTCCTTTCATTTTAGTGTGTTTACGGCCGACACCAATTAAACATAACTAATCTGTTATCATGTTATGTTGTAGAACGTTCGAGGTTGGATCAGAAAAGTAAACTCTGTCTTAAGACTTTTCTGGAAGGCGTCGTACGCCCCATATCTAAAGGGTTCTGGGAATATTATGAGTCGGAAAGAGATTGATTGATAGATATTTGTAATTATACAAGATAAATGGATTATTCTTTGTGTACTCATATGGGTTTATTCGCATTCATCATTTTATTTTATTAAATCGCACATTATACTAACTGTGTACGGTATAAGACTTCTCTTACTCTGTAATTTGATGATTGTAATTATATTTCTTTTGCTTTGTAATTATATTAATACTTTAATGAAAAATGTAATAGTGCCAATTGTATTATTTACTATATCGAAAGCCTTTGTGTCTTCTTGAAATGTTCTACGTTTGTACATAAAGTTTCCGGAAGAGATTTTATATCTAAAATTAGAATATATTTATTAAAATACCCAGCACTTTTGTCTTTTAAATACTTAAATAATAAAACAAATCGACCGCATCAGTTTGTAAGGAATTTTTTTGTTCATAATATTTATGTTCAAAATGAGAATAGATCAGAATGTTTACAAAACGAGTTTGTGTGAACTAGTGTTTGGATTACGAAGTGGCTAATTGGACCCGGAAAGTTTTGAGAGATTGAGTTTATTGTAAAAAATATTTACAATAGTATTTTTGTATTTGTAAGATAAAATTTGGTATCGAATGAACGATTATTTAAATGGGTTATATGTTTGCAAATTTACTTCCTCACATTTATTAATTTAACTACTACAAATGACATCTAAACAGCCAATTAGTCTAAAGGGACCCGGGTCCGAATAGCCATTAGCATTTCAATTATCATCCCCATTAATTTTGTTTGTTTGTTTGTAGGTACTTGTTTTAGAATAAATTCGTATTTCTAATTTGTCAGATTAAAATAAATTCTGCGCATTTGGGAAATAAAAATAAAATTATATATAATTGGCTAGTTGTATGTTACCTGAAAAAGTTATAGTAGTTTGAAATAGCCCCAAAACAAAAAACATAAACTGAATTTTGGGAATTTCTACGATTTTGTAAACAACTCGTGTCTTCTTTACATATTAAAGCAGATCATAAAAAAAATTATAAAAATGACCAGTTTTAAGAACCCATTAAAATTTCTAGACCTTTCTATTTCAGAGACGTAGCCTGAGTGTTTGGCACACGGGGACAAGATTCGTGCCCAGGGATGAGATTCGGTTTAAAACTCCCCTTTTTTTTTCCTTTTTAAACTCCCATTCCAATTATTTGCATCAATAAAATAATATCAAAGTGCATGCAAGCGCCCCTGACTAACTGGCGCCCGAGGACTTCTGTCCACCCTGCCATCCCCCCCCCCCTAAGCCTCTGTTCTACTGAACAGGATTTTTCATTACTTTGTTATAACTTATAAATATTTAGCTAAGGCAATTTTAGACGTACTTGGTTATAAAAGTAAATTTTATTCAGTTCCGTTCAACATATAAAATGATTTTAGCAGTGCTCTTCGAGGATAAAACAGTTTAAAAAAAAACAACATAATTTATGAACTATGAAGTTAACACCCCAAAGTTAAAAAAAAATCAAAGTCACCTTTCTATTTAGTTATATTTAGTATTCAGTAATATAAAAAACATTTGCCTAACACAAATAAGTCAAGCAGAGTCGTCACCCAACTTTTCGATGGCCCTTTTCCCAACCTTTTGGTTTTTTGCTTGCCCACCCTGCACTGAAAGCTTGTAAGTAAGAAAATATCCACACCACATGTTTAAACAACTAAAATATCCGAGGCTCACAGCAGTTGCTGGGGTTGCTGGTTTCAAAATGTGTTTCTAAGGTTGAGTGACACTTTAAACTTCCATCTCTCTCGTTGCTTTTCAAGTATAGAATGTTGCAGCCGAAATTAAATTATTTTCTAAAATGAATTCTTTTATTTTAAATTTATCAAACATTTTCTGGGGACTATAAATATTCAGTAGGTGATATTCAGATCGGAAAATGCTCACAGCTAGGGCGCCAAAAACTGGAAGGAATTTAATTCATAACCCGCTGATGCAGCGTTAATGTTGTCCTTGATCTTATCATTGGTCATTTTGGTGCTTCCATTGCTCAAGTTTGAAATGTCACATCAAATTGTCTGAACGAAATACAACATTCAAGTATATATGTCCCACATGCTCTCCTGCATTTTGAATTTGCGCAGTTGTCTCCTGCACCATTAATCTCTACATCCACGCTGATCAATGTTACAGTATAGGGTTGAACATACCCTGGGGCACGCCACAATTGGAGTGAGTTGACTTTGTGTATGGCACTTACACCATAACGTCCACCAAGACCCTTAAAAATTCCCTTTCCCTGATCAAAAGTTCTAATAGAAACATTGACTTCAACTACACTACAAAATGAACATCTTTTTTTTTTTTTGTTGTTGTTGAAATAATCAAATAAATTATGTGGGAAATAATTAATAATAATAATCTATACTAATAAAAGGCAAAGCCCTCACTGAATGACTCATCACTAATTCTCCAACTTCCCCTGTAGATAGAAGCATGAAGTTTGGCAGGCTTATTCCTTACGGCTCATTTAGAAAAGTTAAGCAGAGTTCTTTTGAAAACTCTATTCCGTTATGGGCCCGGGGGCCTAAAATGTCATTTTTCCTATATGAGCTATATAAATAAAATGATCAACAAATACAACTACATGAATAGCTGGAATTTGACCAAACTTACTATACATACATTTGATCGTCCATACTCAAATACCTAAGGGTACTTAACACCTAATATCCATCCCTTTGGGGCCGGGGCCCAATTTAATTTGTCCTTATATAAGAAGTATAAATATCAATAGGCTTAGTACTTTTACATGAATAGATTGATCTTGACCAATATTAGTACACATACTCTTAATTATCAATATTCAAAAACCAACGGGACTTTAAACTATATTATTTGTAACCCTGGGGCTGGGGCCCCATTTCATTTTTTTCTTATTTTTACTAATAAAAGGCAAAGCCCTCACTGACCCATCACTAATTCTCTAACTTCCCCTGTAGATGGCATCATGACATTTGTCAGGCTTACTCCTTACGAATATATGTACACATTTTAAGGAGGTTTGATTTCAAAATTCTCTACCGTTTGGGGGCGGGGCCTAAAATGTCATTTGTCTCTCAATGAGCTTTATAAATAAAATGATCAAGAAATACTGCTACATGACTAGATGAAATAGGACCAAACTTAATCTCCATACATTTGATTATCCATTTGCAAATACCGATGGGAACTTAACTCATAATAACCATCTCTCAGCGCCGGTCATCCAATTTTATTTATCCTAATAATATAAGATTTATTAATATCAATAGGCTTAGTACTCCTACATGAATTGATGGATATTGACCAAACTTAGTACACATACCATTGATTATCCATATTCAAATACCTAATTTCCTAATATAAGGTATATAATTATCAATAGGGTTAGACTACATCATAGGTTATATGTAATTAGGCGGATCTAGGCCTTGATTTGTAGCCATACCATTCTTAGTCTTTTTTAAAATATCGTTTGATTTAATATCCAATCCATTCAAGGCCGATCTAGATTTTTCTAGAAACTTCGATAGTATAAAAGAGTTATGTCTATGGCATTTCTAAACCACTTTCAATAGGAATCGTTTTAAAAATATATTATTTTATCTCAATGATTTTTATAAGCCCCCCCCCTCCATATCAGAGATTAACAAACCGGTACTTTATTAAATTGTCCCCCAACGGGGCCCCATATTAATTTAAATGTATTATAGTTAGTAGTACAATTTAGTTGTATAACATTTCGCATTCGAGAAATAATTACGTAGATATGTAATTTGTACACGTTTCATTGAGGATATTAAATTTAATCTAGAATGTTCTATATTGTTCTACGGGGATATATAATTAGATCTAAAAGCTTATTCAAACAAAATCGCACTGAGCATGATCCCATAGAGAAACATGATCCTAATGTGACACATCGGTTACACAGGAGATCCCATCGGATAAGGGGTTCAAAACGGGGGATCAGGATCCAATCTCGAAAAGAGATAACATCGGAAAAGAGAGTCCCTAGTTGGAACGGGATCCCACAGTGAAAGGTATCCTAACGGGATCGGTAGCGCATCGTAATCCACTGAGATCAGGATCTCCCTGGGATCAAGACATCAACGGGATCGAGATCCCAACAAGATCAGGAGCCACAAAGAAATAGGATTCTACCGGGAACGGGATAAAAGCGGGAAGGGGATTGCGCCGGGATCAGTTTCAGAATTGGATTAGGGACTCATTAGAATTGGGATCTTACCAGCATCGGGGTCATAAGGACAGACTCTACAAATAGTTGGCATTGATTTGAGGTAGGTTTCATTTTCGCAAGGGAATGCATTGTATAATATCCGGAATATGCGGATACTTGATAATTGTGTGACTTTTTTTCTTTAAAAAAGACTCTCCTCTGCGAAGCGCGTGTATTTTGCTAGTAATAATAATCAAATTCATTTGAAAATCACGCTTCATCCCCAAAGACTCGAAGCACGGTACATAGTCTAGTATATTAAAAGATAAATGAAACAACATATACTATACAACATTGAAATACAAAATGCAACATTGCAAAAACTATAAACGAGAACACCCATTCTAAGTCTTTCATACCTAATAACCATAAACAACACAGGCCAATACACATTCACAAGATAATAGCTAGATAGACAACATCATCCAAGCAGGTGCTTGCGAAATAGATTTGTCTTTAGATCTGTTTTGAATGACTCCAGTGACTGGCAGTTTCTAAGGGCAACAGGAAGAGTGTTCCAAATTGTTGAGCCTGCTAATTCGAAAGTACGCCCCTCGCAAGTCTCAAGGTGAATACGTAGCATCAAGAGTTTACGACTATAAGTTGAGTGGAGTTTTCTTATGGTTACATAAGGCGTCAGCAGCTATTTGAGATCATATGGTACCAGGTCATGCAAGCAGCGGTAGCACAGTGTTGTAATTTTGTACTCTATGAGTGCGCTGACCGGCAGCTAATGCAACTCTCTCAAAAGTGTTTTAGCATGGTCGATTTTGCGTTTTCGAAAAACAGTGCGAGCCACGTTATTCTGTGTTTTTTTAAATTTTATCCAGGAGCGTAGCTAGAAGACCCACCATAAGAGCATTGCAGTACTCCATGCGTGATAGCACGAATGCAGACATCAACTTATTTGATGCATCTAAGGTTAAGAATGGTCTGATATGACTAATTCTGCGCTGCCCTAGACAAATCGCCTTGCAAAGCATATTAACGGGATTTTCCATATTAAGTGTTCTTTCTCAATAGACACCCAGATTTCGCACTGTTTTAGCAAACTCAATCTGCATACCTGAGAGAGTAAGGGTTTGTGTGGTGCGTGTCCCACAGACTCTTCCAACGCTCAATATTCATCTTACTTACTTACTTACTTATGCCTTTTACCCAGTCTACGACATAACGCGTCGACAAGAATTTTTTATTCATCTTGGCTCAGTAATTTCCTTTTTAGTTGATACCATGTGTACCCCATACTTTGTTTGTCTGCCTTTAGATCGCGTCTCCATGTATCCCATACTTTGTGTGTCTGCCTTTAGATCGCTTCTCCATGTATCCCATACTTTGTGTGTCTGCCTGTAGATCGCGTCTCCATTTATCCCAAACTTAGTGTGTCTGCCTATAGATCACATCTCCATGTATCCCATACTTTGTGTGTCTGCCTGTAGATCGCGTCTCCATTTATCCCAAACTTAGTGTGTCTGCCTATAGATCACATCTCCATGTATCCCATACTTTGTGTGTCTGCCTGTAGATCGCGTCTCCATTTATCCCAAACTTAGTGTGTCTGCCTATAGATCACATCTCCATGTATCCCATACTTTGTGTGTCTGCCTGTAGATCGCGTCTCCATTTATCCCAAACTTTGTGTGTCTGCCTCTAGATCGCGTCTACATGTATCCCATAATTTGTGTGTCTGGCTCTAGATCGCGTCTCCATCTAGTACCCATACTTTGTGTCTGCCTTTAGATCGCGTCTCCATCTGCTACTGGTACTTTGTGTGTCTGCCTCTAGATCGCGTCTCCATGTATCCCATACTTGGTGTGTCTGCCTCTAGATCACGTCTCTATGTAATCCCATAATTTGTGTGTCTTCCTCTAGATCACGTGTCCATGTATTTTTTTACCTTTATGATCTTTGTATTTCTTTTATTGATAAAAATAAAAGCAAGATTCATCGGCGCCACCGATTTCTACCATACACCGCGATGAGAATGATCGCTAATTTTTTAAACTTCGATAAATTTTCCATTGAAACTGTGCAGTTCTCTGAAAATCCCGCACCTCCATGAGAAAAACTGAGCCCTGTGAACAATCGCGTCATCCCCTTTCTACGCCTCTGGAAGGGGCGTATCTCTGATTATTTGACGTAAGAGGACGTTATTTTTGTAAGCACCTTTAAATCTTACACTAATTATTTTCCATTAATACCATCAAAGCCCATTAGGTGTCCCTCTAGTCAGGCGCTTCGGGACGTATGTCCGTTCTGTCAGCCCCTAGGTACGCCTCTGGCAGCTGCCAAGTGTCTCTTCTTTCACGGAAATCTGAAATGTCCTGACAGAGGAAAAATGTCTGAAAGAACCAATATGTGTTAGTGTGAAGAGGGAGAAGTAATTATGTGTTTCGGTATGAAAACTAGAGTATGAATCATAGACTAAGAATAGAACCAAGTGAGATCAATGTGTTAATGTGGGGACAGAGAAGGAGTGAGTATGAAAAAGACTTTGTTACACAGAGTATTTTAGAAAAATAGTCTAAAAAATTTAAAGTATTTTAAACAGATATGTACGTCTTATTTTATTCATTAATATCAAATGATTTAAATTATGGAAGGGAAAAATTGGATGTAACAGGAAACTTAAATGTAGGCTTTTTATAAAGTTACATTATCTTTTATTAAAAAGTTTTTCATATTGTGACAACATTCGATGTCTTAAATTGACACTAAATTTTTCTCTGTTTCTGTTTAATCATAATATATTTTTTTTAACTTTTTGTCACCCAACAAATGTTTCTTTTAAAGAAATGATAACAATTCTAACTATCTAACTCCTTGGGGAAGGCAAGGGACGGCTCACACCCTAGTTACGCCATTCAGACGGGATAGAGTCTTTGTTGGATGAAGTAAGGTACATAAGCATTCAACTAACAATTAGACACACAACAAACGTTTTAATTTATCTAATGACCGAGTTGTCCATATTCCTTGTCTAAGTCCATACATGTTAATTTAATATTTAAAATAATTTTATCAAACAAATTTGTAAATATTTGCATGTACTTCCAGGTAATTTCAACTTTTATTGAATCAGACTGAAACACATTTTTTTAAATTAAAAATAAATATGTGTTAACGTTGTCATGTCTGTGCGTTCTGAAATTCACATCATGTTCAGTAATCACATTTAGTATTCACATCATATTTAATATTCACAATAGATTCAGTAATCACATCAGATTAAGTATTCACATCAGATTCAGTAATCACATCAGATTCAGTTTACACAACGACAAGTTACAGATTTATAACAACATTTACACGACCTGGAACAGAAATAGTTACAACCAGACTGTCCAGAATATCTAAATGTGTAAATATCGTTTTCAATGGGGACTCCGGCCATGCAACTCGGCCTTGAGTAACGGGGTTTAGGGCAGGTTTCTTCCACTCATGAGGGACACTTTGGCGTCACAGCCCCCCCCCCCCCCCCCCCCCCCCCCCCCGTGCCCATTGAGTCTTACGGTTCGGATGTTTGGGTTGGAACGGCTTTACTTCCTCTCCGGAGATGACGTTGCGTTGCCACCCCCACCGCCCAGGGAGCCGTACGTTCCTTGGTGTGGCACGGTTTTCCTTCCACTCGGGAGTAGCCACAAGCTTAACTTTCTCCCACCGTTCCTGGGAGCTGTGTGGACATGGGTCATAACGGCTTTACGTCCTCTCCGTTACCTCAGCCCACCGTTCGAGGAGTGGTTCGGTCTGGCCGCAGCGGGGACGAAAACGGTCGACTAGGGGCGGCTTTCTCAGGGCCGCGTCTTTTTAATCATTGACAAGGGTTTGAGCGGCAACCCATTGCCTCATACCAATCAACGGCAACAAGTAATCATGTTAGCGCTTAAACTTCCGTTGCGTTGAAAGTCATGCGTTTTGTCTGGCATCTTTTAGTTTCAGAAGGAGGAATCCCCCCTAATAGTCGGGCACGCCACGAAGAGACAAGATCCCTTGTAACACCT
The DNA here is from genome assembly GCA_964033795.1 of Lymnaea stagnalis. NCBI lineage: Eukaryota > Metazoa > Mollusca > Gastropoda > Lymnaeidae > Lymnaea > Lymnaea stagnalis. Next base: position 363,055 of record CAXITT010000056.1, read on the forward strand.
CCGAGAGGTTTGTGGTGCTGGACAAGAATTTTCCAGAGGTCCACTCTTGCGCGCCCGATTAGATGGAACTAAAAATGATACACTGTTGTAGGGGTGGAGTGTAGATCTTAAAATATATTCTAGAACTGGGGTTGCTGATCATTTTACTGCCCTGCACCTCCTCTCTATATTCTAGAGCATGGATTCCTAACCATGTTACAGCCCTGAACCTCCTCTCTATATTCTAGAGCATGGATTCCTAATCATTTTACAGCCCTGCACCTCCTCTCTATATTCTAGAGCATTGATTCCTAATCATTTTACAGTCATGCACCTCCTCTCTATATTCTAGAGCAGGGATTCCTAATCATGTTACAGCCCTGCACCTCCTCTCTATATTCTAGAGCATGGATTCCTAATCATTTTACAGTCATGCACCTCCTCTCTATATTCTAGAGCATTGATTCCTAATCATTTTACAGTCATACACCTACTCTCTATATTCTAGAGCATGGATTCCTAACCATGTTACAGCCCTGCACCTCCTCTTTATATTCTAGAGCAGGGATTCCTAATCATGTTACAGCCATGCACATCCTCTCTATATTCTAGAGCATGGATTCCTAATCATTTTACAGCCATGCACCTCCTCTCTAAATTCTAGAGCATGGATTCCTAATCATTTTACAGCCCTGCACCTCCTCTCTATATTGTAGAGCATGGATTCCTAATCATTTTACAGCCATGCACCTCCTCTCTATATTTTAGAGCAGGGATTATTAATCATGTTACAGCCATGCACCTCCTCTCTATATTCTAGAGCATGGATTCCTAATCATGTTACAGCCCTGCACCGCACCTCCTCCCTATATTCTAGAGCAGGGAATCCTAATCATGTTACAGCCCGGCACCTCCTCTCTATATTCTAGAGCTGTGATTCCTAATCATGTTACAGCCCTGCACCTCCTCTCTATATTCTAGAGCAGGGATTCCTAATCATTTTACAGCCATGAACCCCCTCTCTATATTCTAGAGCATGGATTCCTAATCATGTTACAGCCCTGCACCTCCTCCCTATATTCTAGAGCAGGGATTCCTAATCATGTTACAGCCCTGCACCTCCTCTCTATATTCTAGAGCATGGATTCCTAATCATGTTACAGCCCTGCACCTCCTCCCTATATTCTAGAGCAGGGATTCCTAATCGTGTTACAGCCCTGCACCTCCTCTCTATATTCTAGAGCATGGATTCCTAATCATGTTACAGCCCTGGACATCCTCCCTATATTCTAGAGCAGGGATTCCTAATCATGTTTGTAACGGACTATGTTTTCCCATGAAAACAGAGAGGTAGCATGAGTGAACAGTGAATTGTGTTGACCATGTTTTTTTCCACGAGGAGAGACAATCAATGGATTGTATTTTTGAGATGCAAATGTGAGCTCCACGTTTTTGGAGAGTAAAATTATGTTTTTGTCAGAGTGGTTGTTTTCCACGCTTTGCTGGTAATAAAGTATGAGTTGACTGAGATAAGGATAGCTAGGAGAGCTGTGTGATTAGACAGTTGAGCTGAGTTGCAGAAGTGTGAGGACGTGTCTTTCTTAATGATGGAATAATATAGATATATATGTGAAATTACATTCATGCAAGGATTATTTATTAATATTATCAGTATAAAGTGTGTTCAATAAAGTACTGTGAGTTTTAACCAGAATTGAGTATTCTTCTTTGTGTAACTGGATAATAAGTGAAAGAATGAAGAAGTCTTAGTCGGCATCCTGAAGTATTAACATAAGTAATCATACTACTGACATAACCCACAGCATAAGAAATAAGATCCCACGCCATGTCAGAGTAGATGTGTTACAATGTTACAGCCCTGCACCTCCTCCCTATATTCTAGAGCAGGGATTCCTAATCATGTTACAGCCCTGCACCTCCTCCCTATATTCTAGAGCAGGGATTCCTAATCATGTTACAGCCCTGCACCTCCTCTCTATATTCTAGAGCATGGATTCCTAATCATGTTACAGCCCTGCACCTCCTCTCTATTTTCTAGAGCATTTATTCCTAATCATGTTACAGCCTTGCACCTCCTCTCTATTTCAAAACACAGACTGTAAACCCCCACACCCTCATTAATGATAATGTAAATAAAATTTAAATAAGAATTATTTAACAGATTTGTTATTGTCATTTTTCTCCTCTAATTAACTTTGTAGAAACAATATAAACATTATTAATTGCAAGTAATACGCAAACAAAATTATCCTCAAATCTTTTACTGCTGATAATCAAAATGAAAAAAAAAATTGTTTTCGCTTTTAAAGGAAGGAACAACTAGCAATGGCAGTAAATACAATGTTCTGGGTTTTTGACACCTCATTGGGTTGGTTTGACCTTTGGTTAAGAACCACTGTTCTAGGGAAATTTTTTAGACTCAAGTGCAGTTATTCGATATCCATTGGAGGTGAAATTTGTGAAGGGTTTATAAAGGAGAGTAGTGGGAAAAAGAGATTTTATAGGGAGGGTGGAGATGTTAGTGACGCCATATTTGAAGGGAGGAGAAGGGGGTTCTAACTTTTGTAACAATTAGGCGGGAGGCAAGGCGTAAAACTCGGCAACATTTGAGTGACTTGATTTATCGATGGTCCCTAAAGCCTTCAGATACTCGATCTGAAACATTGCTATAGCCTGATAAGATTAGATAAGAGAAAAAAAAAATATTACCTGCAGTAAACTAGATCAAAGAATCGACAATAGCTTGCATAGACTATCATAGAAACGATTATAGGTTGCATAGAATAGATCAGAGAGAAGTTTATGTCCTACAGAGCCTAGTATAGACTAGAACAGACAAACTACTATAGCCTTCACAGACAAGATCAGATAAAAAACTAAAGCTTGCAGAGACATGTTTGTGAAAATTCATAGGGAGAGCTCTACGTGAAGACAATGTTATATGGCAAAGCTCATCAGATGGCGCTAGTTATCAATGTACTAGAAGAGGTCTTAAGAACGCAAGCTCAAACCTTCGTTAGAATATATGTGTTACTTAGTAGTGTGTCATCTATAGATATTAGGTTGTTTGGTTATAGGTAAGATGTTCTAACTACGAATTCAAATTTGAGATTTGATTTGCGAAAACAATTTACAAAATGAATGTGTTTGTATTTGTGTGTGCGCACGTATATGTGTGGGTCTGTGTGTGTGCGCACGTATATGTGTGGGTCCGTGTGTGTGCGTTTTTATGTGTGTGTTTGTTAGATTCTGTGTGAGAGTGTGTTATGTATGTGTGAGTGAGAAAAAAGAGAGAGAGAAAGATATAGACAGAGAGATTGAGATGAAGGGAGAGAAAGTAGGAAGAGAAAAAAGAAAGAGAGAAAGAAATAGATAAAAAGACAAGCAGGAAATGAAAGAGAGAGAATGAAAGAGGCAGAAAGAAAAAATATATATTGCAAAGAATAGAGATGGGAGAGTGAAAGAGAATAATAGGGAGATAGGGCAAAGGTGTGAGAAACAGAACAAATAAGAGAATGATCGATTAAGATAGAGACAGAGAGAGAGAGAGAGAGAGAGAGAGAGAGAGAGAGAGAGGGCGAGAGAGAGAGAGAGAAGGCTAAAAAGTGCAAGGGAAGAGTTATAAAGAGAGAAAGAGAAAACGAGAGCGAGGGTAAAAAGATATAGAATGAGCAAGAGAGAGCTGGAATGACAAACAGAGTGGGGTAGAGAAAGAGAGAGAGAGAGAGAGAGAGAGAGAGAGAGAGAGAGTGAGAGAGAGAGATAAGAAGGACCGAGAGAAAGATAGCTAAAACAAAGATATGGAGATAGAAAATGAGAGAAAGAGATATGTGTTTTATTAGGAACTCTATAAAAAGTTTCCATTTGGTTAGGGGGGGGGGGGGCATTAAATTTACGTGTAAAATATGATTTTATAAATAAGCATGACATTAAGGAAAAGTATGCAACTTGATTGTGTCAGTTGTTACGTACTGCGGTCAGTATGGAGACATTAATCTCTTAGTTGATGATTTTATAAATAAGCATGACATTAAGGTAAAGTATGCAACTTGATTGTGTCAGTTGTTACGTACTGCGGTCAGTATGGAGACATTAATCTCTTAGTTGAGTGTATGTCTCGCTCTAAACTAGTACATATTGAAAGACGATACCAAATGATCAATACAATAACAAATAATGGGATACTCAAACTAGGGCTGATTACAATTATTTTTGGTTTATTATGTTAATTATGATGAATTACAAAACCAAAAAGAAAGAAACAATTAAAAATATTGATTTAAAGTGTAATGTAAGGCTTGTACCGGTAAAATGTTGAAGGAAACACAATGTGCACATTTACAATGATTAAAAAGGAATATACACACACACCGTTCATAAATCTCTGGTCTCTTATCAAAGATAGGATACGCTCACAATAGCTCTCATGTTAAATGATAGCCCAACAAATCTCTCGTGTGTCTCCTTTTATAGTCTGTTTTAATTATATTTCTATAACGGCCTTTTAAAAGTTTTCCTTTCCAGGTTTTTCCAGATTTTTCTCCAGAATTCAAAGGATACAGACTATTCATTTTCTTAAGTGTAAACAAAGTCAAGATAGACTATTTTTAGCTGGCCAAACCCTAAATGAGGTCCCGAGCTTGGTGTCAGATAGAGTTCATTCACAATGTAAGATGACGTAAACACATAACACAGTTAGGCTGGCATAAAGGTCAAGTGTAAAACTTCATTGTATCAGTAAGTCTGGTAGAAAGTTAACATGTTAAACTTGATTGTATCAATAAGCCTTGCAGAAATAGAACATGTAAAACTTGATTGTATCAATAAGCCTGGTAGAAAATGAACATGTTAAACTTGATTGTTACAATTTCCTTGGCAGAAAATTAACGTGTAAAACTTGATTGTATCAATAAACCTAGCAGAAGTGTAACGTGAAAAAACTTTTTTATATTAATAAACCTTGCATAAAATTAATGTGTAAAACTAGATTGTATCAGTCTTTATTAGATTATACAATTTAAACTTATGCACATAAATAAATACATAATTTAACCAAGACCAAATTTTACAATTAGGACAAACTGTTTAAAAATAACTTCAGATTCTTGATTTTCTCAGTGGGCGAGGGGCATGGAATCAGCAAGCATAACATAACAAAATTAAATTAACACTTGTCAATTAAGGGGCAGTTACTGTTTAATACTTATGGAATAAATACAATTTGTTGAGTTATCTTTCTTTGTTTACTCTCAGAATAATTGTCAGACATGTGAAATCAAGCATACACATATTTTTATTTTTATTTTTACATTTGGAATGAATAATATAACAACATTGTACATTTGGAATGAATAATATAACAACATTGTACATTTGGAATGAATAATATAACAACATTGTACATTTGGAATGAATAATATAACAACATTGTACATTTGGAATGAATAATATAACAACATTGTACATTTGGAATGAATAATATAACAACATTGTACATTTGGAATGAATAATATAACAACATTGTACATTTGGAATGAATAATATAACAACATTGTACATTTGGAATGAATAATATAACAACATTGTACATTTGGAATGAATAATATAACAACATTGTACATTTGGAATGAATAATATAACAACATTGTACATTTGGAATGAATAATATAACAACATTGTACATTTGGAATGAATAATATAACAACATTGTACATTTGGAATGAATAATATAACAACATTGTACATTTGGAATGAATAATATAACAACATTGTACATTTGGAATGAATAATATAACAACATTGTACATTTGGAATGAATAATATAACAACATTGTACATTTGGAATGAATAATATAACAACATTGTACATTTGAATTATTTATTAATTTTACTCTATTATTTTTTGTTTTAATTTTTGCTACTGATAATAATAATCACTAATAGTTTTTGAATTATCGGGCGACCGTTCTGTGACTCTCATTACAAATATCAATCACAAAATAAATGGATATGTCTGGATCTTATTATTAAAATTTCATAGTCAGGAATTTTGTGTGTAAAATAATATTTCTTGGTGTAGTCTAGGGTATGATTCACAAGTTCACAAGAATAACAACACTAGACAAAACTAGACACAAAATGCTTTTATTATTAATCTCAACACTTTATTTTAAGTGCACAGTTAGCACACGCTCATCATAACGATCAATAACACAACTGATCCAATTAGCACACGCTCATCATAACGATCAATAACACAACTGATCCAATTAGCACACGCTCATCATAACGATCAATAACACAACTGATCCAATTAGCACACGCTCATCATAACGATCAATAACACAACTGATCCAATTAGCACACGCTCATCATAACGATCAATAACACAACTGATCCAATTAGCACACGCTCATCATAACGATCAATAACACAACTGATCCAAATAGCACACGCTCATCATAACGATCAATAACACAACTGATCCAATTAGCACACGCTCATCATAACGATCAATAACACAACTGATCCAATTAGTGCCGTAAGTCTTTCTCACAAACCTTATCAAAAGACTTGGTGCTAAAACTAAAGGACTACACTGTCCTTCTCTCAGTCGTTCTGCCATTCTCCCACGCTACCAAAGCGTGCGTGCTTTTTGTTCGCATGAGTTCCTACGTCAGCCAATCTTTTACATTCATGCCTGGACTACTTTCATAATTTAGTTACGGTAACTAAATCATCATTGATCGTCACCTCGCCAGTCCTATCTCATATTAAATAGTAAATAACTGTTCATGCCTGGACTACTTTCATAATTTAGTTACGGTAACTTAATCCTCAGTGATTGTCACCTCGCCAGTCCAATCTCATATTAAATAGTAAATAACTGTTCATGCCTGGACTACTTTCATAATTTAGTTACGGCAACTAAATCATCAGTGATTCTCACCTCGCCAGTCCTATCTCATATTAAATAGTAAATAACTGTTCAAAGTTCTCCCGGGGATTTGAAATAATGTCTCGTTTTAAAGAAACCAAGTTTTAAAAAAATAATGTTTATATGATACAATAATTATATATTAGCTACATTCATCTTAAAGCTGATTATAGAGTATATTCATATATGGAAACTATAAAATTTCTTATCTTAAATACTACATGCGACAGGATAATAACATTTCAATATGTTTTACTTATATCAAGTGAATCCATGTAACTATGTATAGTCTTTATAACAAATTTTACCATTTTAACATGTGCAACCATTATATAAAAGTTACCATTATATCTAGCGCATTAATTATGCACTGTGATAAAACTACATGATGTGCTAGAATTATATAATGTGCTAGAATTTTTGTGTGTACATTGTATTAATTACATACACTATATATTATGCTACCATTATATCAAGTGCATTTATTATTCAATGTGCAATCACTATATATAAAGTGCATCCATTACACCATGAAACACCAATATGCCAAGTGCATCTATTATTCCATAGGCTACCACTAAATCAAGTGCATCGATTATTTCAAGTGCTACCACTAAATTAAGTGAATCCATTACGTTATGTGCTACCATTGCATCAGAGTTCATCAGGACCGTAGACATAGAAATAGGTACAGAGTCCACCAGACTCATATATCGACAAACGTGAAAGATTGTTTTACAAGGTTTGCCCAACCCCCTCCCCACCCTCCCCCACCCCAAAAAAAAAAAAACCGGTGTCACTTTCAATATATTTTACAACAGAAACAATGTCGTTCGCATTACGTGTAAAATGTTGGTGGTACGATTTAATCACTGGGAATTCTCAGCTCACAGTTTCACATGTAAACTAAAAATGTGTCATGTTTTTATAGAGAATGTATAAATATAAGTATTCGATATTTTATTTTTATATTTAAATGCTACAATCTACAACAACTACATGGTTGTCAGTGATATTTTCTCATTTACCTGTCTGTATGCACAAAGAATAATTACCGAAAAGTTAATGTATGTCGAATGTTATTATTAATTGAGCCAACCACTGAGTGGAGACATACTGACCAACCCAGAGGTTGTAGTGATATCAGGTTGTTGTACACGACAAGATGTCAGTGACCAACCACTGTTGGGAGACATACTGACCAACCCGAAGGTTGCATTGATATCAGGTCGTAGTAGTCAACCACCAGCCACTAATGTATTGATGTCATCATTTTATGTAGGTGATGATTTCCTACCAAATGTCAGATGTCTAGATGGTAAACTTTACTTTCAATATGTTCTAAAGTAACACTTAAATAGTATAATCATAAGTAACAACATACATTATGTGCAATATTACCTTGTATGTCAATGTTAACTTTAACATAAACAACAAACATACAAGAAATAAACAAATCGAAATAATTGTATTTCTCAGTTTATTACATCTTATAAAAGTTGACAAAACGTGTTAAAATGGTATACAATAGAAGAAATGGTTTTAAATAGAACATATTTGATACATTTAATTGATTCAACAGTTTAGAGATGACATTTTAAAATAAAGTTTCTAACAAAATTGTGATATGTTATAAATAGTTGAGATGTGATAGTTAAAGGTAGGGGCGCCGATACTGGAGGTGGGGGCGTTCATGGGGCGTGGTGTTGGGGTGGATGGTGTTGTCTACTACAACACTAAACAGTTGATACAACTTTGTATAATTGTATAGAATTATTTCAAACATTAAAACATTGTTTGTTGACATTAGCGATAATAGGGGCACTCCAGACCAACGCCACTAAAATTGTTTCCCTTAGAGTTGACCCCACAGTGGAGATGAAGGTCATACAACCAGTCACCATACCCCAGTGGGTGGACATGAGCCCCACTACTGCCTGGACATGTACATGTTGTGTACGTGTACTTGGTATCACACACTTCATCGTCATAATCATCCACCACGTACCTGTTTATCCATTGTCCTACAGAGATCTGTTTAGGACATCCATGTGGATGTGATACTATGAATGTCAACTTGACCTCATCTCTAGAACTCCAGTATTTCTTGTTTACTTTCCTCCATAGATCATCCCTGTGTCTCCACATCTTGTCCAGTTTATCCAGTAAATCTACGTCACATGTCACACATTCCAACTCACACGTGTCTTCCTCAATGTCTGCCTCACTCACCGTCCAGCCATCAAGAGTGACCAGTGGACTATCTTGTCCATCAAAGAACAATCTACATGTGGTGTGTCTCGCCTCAAGGTCATCAAACACCACGTGTGTGGCCGTGTGCATCCTTACATACCCCCACACTTTGCTGGGTGTGTCCGAGTGTTGACACTTGTGACATCGACAAGTTCCCATGTTGTCTTCCTTGATGACTTCCTCTGTCCAGTTGTTTACATACCTCACCGTCCCAGTCCCTACCCTCGTGACGTCCCTTCCTCTCATGTTATAAAAGGCGTATGGGACTGTGGTGTTTGGACAAAATTCTGATCTTTCTGTACTGGTCATTTTAACATGTACCCTGACAGTCAGGTCAGCCACAGCTTTGATGTACTCAACAAGGTCGTTGTCATGGTGACCTTCAGGCAGGTGACTGATGTTAAAATCTTTGACAGGTACAAACTTTGTGTGACCTGGATTCTTCTTACAGCCAACATAATGTTTGTGTAGATCTGCTTCTCCACCTTCTGACACCTGGGTTTCATGTGTACCTGACAAGGTGATAAAAGAAAGTGCATTTTAATAAGATTATAATCAAATTATTCTAAGCCATTTCACATTTTAATACATTTTTACACATGCCTTTACATATCATTTGTAAACAATAAAATCACAAAATATAAATTTTCATGAAAGATTTTGAGACACAGAATGTTGTATGACATACATCAATAGGATCATTTCAAATGTTGTATACAAGCAGATCAATGAGAATTATAACAACAAATAATTACCATAGAAAAGTTCTGCTTCATCTTTTTTGTTACAAATGTCTTTAGGTCCTTCATCAGTGCCATCATCATCTTGACTGTCATCTGTGCCATCATCGTCTTTACTGTCATCTGTGCCATCATCGTCTTTGCTGTCATCTGTGCCACCATATACGTGGCTATCATAAGTGCTAGCATCTGTATAGAATTATAGTAGTTCATAAAATTAAAGAGCAAAAGTCAAGAGAAAATAGATTTTTAAAACTTAATATTTCTTTTTTTTTTCTTTTTGCCTTCTCTCTCTAACAATAACACTTCCATCAACCCATTTTTTCTTATTTCCACCAACCGTTTTATTTTCTTCTCTTTGCCTCGCTCTTTCTATTACCCCCTTTCTATCTCAGCCTTAGACACAAACTTTTTTTTTGTCTTTATAAAATTGAAACTAAATGGATTTCATATAAAAATATGCCCTAAGTCTAAATAAATGTATTATTAATATTTTACCATTAGTTTGTTTCAATATCTCTAGTTCAGCAACGGTCAATCTTTGGACAGTCTGCAAAGTAAAGTATTAATTTTAAAATTAATTGGAGCTTCACTTTTATTGTTTTGCATTTAAATTAAAATTGAATTTGTTAAAATTTAACGTTCCAAATATACTATGCGTATGCAATTAATAATAATAATAAAAATGACGTTTCGATCAATTAGTTTGTTATATTATCATATTAAAAAACGACAAGTATTTAGTGTAAAAATATTTCATTATATAATAATAAAATAAACGCACACGAACATTAGTTGATATTTAAATGAAAATATTTGAGATGCAATGTCTTCTATGTCCGTGCTTTAAAACGAATGCCGTCTGCAACTCCAAAAGTATTTAGAAATCGATCGAGTAAATTGCATTATTGTAGATATGAATACAAATACCTAAAGCAATGTCTTTTTAAGAATTTCGCAAACATTGTTAAACCTCTTTTCAACGATATATATTTTTTTTTATTTTTTTTATTTGTTTAGTTGAGGTTATGTTTATTAGAATAATGGTTTTAAATTAAATAAATTTAATTTAAAAAGGTATCGCATTTATTTCGTAATCGTACTTTGCACTGATATTCTACTTTTAAAAAAAATTACAAACTGTACATAAAAATGAAACGAAACGATCATCAAATGTAACACTTATTGTTGAAATGAATTTTATTGTTAGGATATTAATGTGTTAAAGTCTATTTTTATTATTATATTTCAACAAAAAAGTTTAAGATCTTCTGTATAAGCCGTTGTTTTTCAATTTTAACTTTTGAACAAAAATATTCTTCTTTTTTTTTTTTTTTTTGCTTCTTACTTTGAAATAAATCAAGTAACTAAGGAGACCGGAACATTGTAACAATCAGGAAATAAAAAAAAAATTTAAAAAATAATATATAAACTTTTTTTTTTTAATTTTTTTTTTTTAAAAAAAATATTTTTTTTTTTTTTTTTTTTTTTGCTTCTTACTTTGAAATAAATCAAGTAACTAAGGAGACCGGAACATTGTCACAATCAGGAAATCTGAACTAAAAGATAAAAGTGATTCTAGAAAATGCTTGCTTGGGGCTATGACTGAAACATTGTCTAATAATATTAATAATAAGGGGAGGTCGATCGAGAACCCCGCATATTAACTCGTCAACCGAGTATTGTAGTAGTCTCTAACCCAGCAACTTTGTCCAGCGTGTAGTCAATGCGTTTCCTCTTTGGTTTAATTTTAATATTATTATTATTGATAATTGTATTTCTATTAACATGCCCACCTATCTACATAGTCACAAGGCGGTATACTAAGTTACACAAGTGTCTTGTCTTTGTAATACTATTACTAATAGGCCTAGCAAACTATTCACCAAACTTGTAACTTATACTCCCATGAACAGCGGTCTCAAATGTAAAATAAAAAGCTTTTCGTTACAAAGTGCACAGCTACCAACCTGATAGGTGCTGATAAATAGTGCCATGTGTGTTTACGTATAATGGCCTATTTAAATTAATGCATTGTATTGAAGATCGTCACCTTCATAAGCCTTTTCATTATCATTATCTCCTAAAAGCTAAATAAAAAAGAAGAAAATGCTAGAGGTAATAAAGTGTCTCTGTTGTTGCTGTTTACATTAGAATTAGACGGTGACCTGCAAGCCACACCAACCATGTCAAAACATGATGTCAAACATGCTGTCATACATGCTGTCATACATGCTGTCATACATGCTGTCATACATGCTGGCATGCAGTGATACACTGCTATTCGGCGTTGTGTCATAAGTTCACAGAATGTTTTCTGAAATTAGAACCAGCGCTTGCAGTATGCCGATCATTTTATTGTTTATTGTATCTTATTACAAGCAAACAATTAGTCTGCTAACAAAATTAGGAGTTAAAAGATATGTCACCAATTATCGGCGGCTACTAGGCTGGTAACCAGGCATTTTATAAAATAAAATTTTCTATTTGACATTTGGGATCGCCGTTCTAAGGAATGCTCTTATACTTTACAGTTGCTAGTGTCTTGTCTCTATAATATGCCTACCTAGTAACAAGTCTAACACAAGTGTCTTGTCTCTAAAATATGCCTACCTAGTAACAAGGCTTACAGAATTGTCTTGTCTCTATAATATAGCTACCTAGTCACAAGGCTTACACAATTGTCTTGTCTCTATAATATGACTACCTATTAACAAGGCTTACACAAGTGTCTTGTCTCTATAATATGACTACCTAGTCACAAGGCTTACACAAGTGTCTTGTCTCTATAATATGACTACCTAGTCACAAGGCTTACACAATTGTCTTGTCTTTGTAATATGCCTACCTATTAACAAGGCTTACACAAGTGTCTTGTCTCTATAATATGACTACCTAGTCACAAGGCTTACACAAGTGTCTTGTCTCTATAATATGCCTACCTAGTCACAAGGCTTACACAAGTGTCTTGTCTCTATAATATGAATACCTAGTCACAAGGCTTACACAAGTGTCTTGTCTCTATAATATGACTACCTAGTCACAAGGCTTACACAATTGTCTTGTCTCTATAATATGACTACCTAGTCACAAGGCTTACACAAGTGTCTTGTCTCTATAATATGCCTACCTAGTCACAAGGCTTACACAATTGTCTTGTCTCTATAATATGCCTACCTAGTCACAAGGCTTACACAAGTGTATTGTCTCTATAATATGCCTACCTAGTCACAAGGCTTACACAAGTGTCTTGTCTCTATAATATGACTACCTAGTCACAAGGCTTACACAAGTGTCTTGTCTCTGTAATATGCCTACCTAGTCACAAGGCTTACACAAGTGTCTTGTCTCTTTAATATGCCTACCTAGTCACAAGGCTTACACAAGTGTCTTGTCTCTGTAATATGCCTACCTAGTAACAAGGCTTACACAAGTGTCTTGTCTTTATAATATGCCTACCTAGTCACAAGGCTTACACAAGTGTCTTGTCTTTGTAATATGCCTACCTAGTCACAAGGCTTACACAAGTGTCTTGTCTTTATAATATGCCTACCTAGTCACAAGGCTTACACAATTGTCTTGTTTCTATAATATGCCTACCTAGTAACAAGGCTTACACAATTGTCTTGTCTCTATAATATGACTACCTAGTCACAAGGCCTACACAAGTTTATTGTCTCTATAATATGACTACCTAGTCACAAGGCTTACACAAGTGTCTTGTCTTTGTAATATGCCTACCTAGTCACAAGGCTTACACAAGTGTCTTGTCTCTATAATATGCCTACCTAGTCACAAGGCTTACACAAGTGTCTTGTCTCTATAATATGCCTACCTAGTCACAAGGCTTGCACAAGTGTCTTGTCTTTGTAATATGCCTACCTAATCACAAGGCTTTCACAAGTGTCTTGTCTCTGTAATATGCCTACCTAGTCACAAGGCTTACACAAGTGTCTTGTCTTTGTAATATGCCTACCTAATCACAAGGCTTACACAAGTGTCTTGTCTTTGTAATATGCCTACCCAATCACAAGGCTTACACAAGTGTCTTGTCTCTATAATATGCCTACCTAGTCACAAGGCTTACACAAGTGTCTTGTCTTTGTAATATGCCTACCTAATCACAAGGCTTACACAAGTGTCTTGTCTTTGTAATATGCCTACCTAATCACAAGGCTTACACAAGTGTCTTGTCTCTATAATATGCCTACCTAGTCACAAGGCTTTCACAAGTGTCTTGTCTCTGTAATATGCCTACCTAGTCACAAGGCTTACACAAGTGTCTTGTCTTTGTAATATGCCTACCTAATCACAAGGCTTACACAAGTGTCTTGTCTTTGTAATATGCCTACCCAATCACAAGGCTTACACAAGTGTCTTGTCTCTATAATATGCCTACCTAGTCACAAGGCTTACACAAGTGTCTTGTCTCTATAATATGAATACCTAGTCACAAGTCTAACACAAGTGTCTTGTCTCTAAAATATGCCTACCTAGTAACAAGGCTTACACAATTGTCTTGTCTCTATAATATAGCTACCTAGTCACAAGGCTTACACAAGTGTCTTGTCTTTGTAATATGCCTACCTAATCACAAGGCTTACACAAGTGTCTTGTCTCTATAATATGCCTACCTAATCACAAGGCTTACACAAGTGTCTTGTCTCTATAATATGCCTACCTAGTCACAAGGCTTACACAAGTGTCTTGTCTCTATAATATGAATACCTAGTCACAAGGCTTACACAAGTGTCTTGTCTCTATAATATGACTACCTAGTCACAAGGCTTACACAATTGTCTTGTCTCTATAATATGCCTACCTAGTCACAAGGCTTACACAAGTGTCTTGTCTCTATAATATGAATACCTAGTCACAAGGCTTACACAAGTGTCTTGTCTCTATAATATGACTACCTAGTCACAAGGCTTACACAATTGTCTTGTCTCTATAATATGACTACCTAGTCACAAGGCTTACACAAGTGTCTTGTCTCTATAATATGCCTACCTAGTCACAAGGCTTACACAATTGTCTTGTCTCTATAATATGCCTACCTAGTCACAAGGCTTACACAAGTGTATTGTCTCTATAATATGCCTACCTAGTCACAAGGCTTACACAAGTGTCTTGTCTCTATAATATGACTACCTAGTCACAAGGCTTACACAAGTGTCTTGTCTCTGTAATATGCCTACCTAGTCACAAGGCTTACACAAGTGTCTTGTCTCTTTAATATGCCTACCTAGTCACAAGGCTTACACAAGTGTCTTGTCTCTGTAATATGCCTACCTAGTAACAAGGCTTACACAAGTGTCTTGTCTTTATAATATGCCTACCTAGTCACAAGGCTTACACAAGTGTCTTGTCTTTGTAATATGCCTACCTAGTCACAAGGCTTACACAAGTGTCTTGTCTTTATAATATGCCTACCTAGTCACAAGGCTTACACAATTGTCTTGTTTCTATAATATGCCTACCTAGTAACAAGGCTTACACAATTGTCTTGTCTCTATAATATGACTACCTAGTCACAAGGCCTACACAAGTTTATTGTCTCTATAATATGACTACCTAGTCACAAGGCTTACACAAGTGTCTTGTCTTTGTAATATGCCTACCTAGTCACAAGGCTTACACAAGTGTCTTGTCTCTATAATATGCCTACCTAGTCACAAGGCTTACACAAGTGTCTTGTCTCTATAATATGCCTACCTAGTCACAAGGCTTGCACAAGTGTCTTGTCTTTGTAATATGCCTACCTAATCACAAGGCTTTCACAAGTGTCTTGTCTCTGTAATATGCCTACCTAGTCACAAGGCTTACACAAGTGTCTTGTCTTTGTAATATGCCTACCTAATCACAAGGCTTACACAAGTGTCTTGTCTTTGTAATATGCCTACCCAATCACAAGGCTTACACAAGTGTCTTGTCTCTATAATATGCCTACCTAGTCACAAGGCTTACACAAGTGTCTTGTCTTTGTAATATGCCTACCTAATCACAAGGCTTACACAAGTGTCTTGTCTTTGTAATATGCCTACCTAATCACAAGGCTTACACAAGTGTCTTGTCTCTATAATATGCCTACCTAGTCACAAGGCTTACACAAGTGTCTTGTCTCTATAATATGCCTACCTAGTCACAAGGCTTACACAATTGTCTTGTCTCTATAATATGCCTACCTAGTCACAAGGCTTACACAAGTGTCTTGTCTCTATAATATGCCTACCTAGTCACAAGGCTTACACAAGTGTCTTGTCTCTATAATATGACTACCTAGTCACAAGGCTTACACAAGTGTCTTGTCTCTATAATATGACTACCTAGTCACAAGGCTTACACAATTGTCTTGTCTCTATAATATGACTACCTAGTCACAAGGCTTACACAAGTGTCTTGTCTCTATAATATGCCTACCTAGTCACAAGGCTTACACAATTGTCTTGTCTCTATAATATGCCTACCTAGTCACAAGGCTTACACAATTGTCTTGTCTTTGTAATATGCCTACCTATTAACAAGGCTTACACAAGTGTCTTGTCTCTATAATATGACTACCTAGTCACAAGGCTTACACAATTGTCTTGTCTCTATAATATGCCTACCTAGTCACAAGGCTTACACAAGTGTATAGTCTCTATAATATGCCTACCTAGTCACAAGGCTTACACAAGTGTCTTGTCTCTTTAATATGGCTACCTAGTCACAAGGCTTACACAAGTGTTTTGTCTCTGTAATATGCCTACCTAGTCACAAGGCTTACACAAGTGTCTTGTCTCTGTAATATGCCTACCTAGTCACAAGGCCTACACAAGTGTCTTGTCTTTATAATATGCCTACCTAGTCACAAGGCTTACACAATTGTCTTGTCTCTATAATATGCCTACCTAGTCACAAGGCTTACACAAGTGTCTTGTCTCTATAATATGCCTACCTAGTCACAAGGCTTACACAATTGTCTTGTCTCTATAATATGCCTACCTAGTAACAAGGCTTACACAAATGTCTTGTCTCTATAATATGACTACCTAGTCACAACGCTTACACAAGTTTATTGTCTCTATAATATGACTACCTAGTCACAAGGCTTACACAAGTGTCTTGTCTTTGTAATATGCCTACCTAGTCACAAGGCTTACACAAGTGTCTTGTCTCTATAATATGCCTAC
>CAXITT010000056.1:381815-438863 GCA_964033795.1 Lymnaea stagnalis
AGTCACTTGTATGTATTTTGGCTGCTTTCATGTCCCTTTGACAGACATCTTTAAATCGCAGACGTGGGCGACCTGTTTTCCTCTTTCCCGAAGCAAGTTCACCATATAGGAGGTCTTTCGGAATGCGGCCGGGACTCATTCTTTTAACATGACCTAGCCACCTTAGGCGTCTTTCACTAAGGATTGTGAACATGCTTTGGCTATTCGCACGCATTAGGACCTCACTATTAGTCACTTTTTCTTGCCATTTAATACCAAGGATGCGACGCAGGCATCTCATATGGAAGCTATTAAGCTTGCGCTCTTGGGATGTATAGGTGGTCCATGTCTCGCTCCCGTATAGTAGTGTACTGATGACACAAGCTCGATAGACGCACAGTTTGGTTTTCTCCGTTACCTTGGTGTTTTGCCAGACCCGTTTATTTAGTTTAGCCATTGTGGCAGCTGCCTTGCCGATTCTGCTATTAATTTCTTCTTCAATGGACAGTGTATTGGAGACCTTGGACCCCAAGTAGGTGAAACTGTCCACAACCTCCAAGTTTTCGTTATCGATTTTTATGTTAGGTGGAGGTCGAGTGTCTTGGGCCATGATGTTTGTCTTTTTCAAGCTGATTTGAAGACCAAATTCTTTGCAGGCAATTCATAATAGATGCGCATTTATTCATGGTGGTTTACAACTTACACTACTACACTCTAAAGTTTTTAAATACCCTACTAAAAATGTTACTATAATCTTAAGTTTACAAAGATGAGACAAGAGCTCTCCCAGAATAATGAGCATTAGTTTGACATTACCTTCTTTGTGTACATCTATAGACCATAGTGTAGTCTATACTATAGAAAATAGGCTATTAATTAAAGCTGGTGTTATAAAATATACCAAATAAACATGATATATATTGTATTGATTACATGTTGCTTATCCAATATGAATGCTGGATATAGACAAGGTCGGTCTTCACATAGGAAATACTTGTGGAATCTCCTGTATTAATACTGGATGTAGACAAGGTAGGACTAAACACAGGAAATATATGTGGTAACCTCCTGTATTTATAGGACCTAAGTTACTCTTTAATATCTATAAGTATGCATAAATGTATCAAATTAAATTTATTTAAATTTGGAGATTTTTTCCTATCTGTGACTCTGTTATAACTTACTTTTGTTAATATTAAATAATAATTTTCTCTCAAAATCTATAAATAACAATAAGAGCATGATTATGAGATCTGTTTAAAATTAGAAAAAAAAAAATACACCCTATGACAAGCCCTAGATATGTGATAAATTGTAAGTGGAAAGAAATATGTTGGTTTAAATAAATATGTGATGTAATATGATGTAGAGAGAAAGATTTAAGTTTAAATGTATAAGTGATATGCAACGAAAATAAAGATTTGATTTAAATGAAAATACTTTTAAGAGACGCACATATATATAATTATTACCTTTATTTTAATCCTTTTATTCAAAATAAAATCTGACAAATTGATTAACTAATAAAAGAAATTGCTATGTTTCTTTGGAAATCCCATGTTAATTAATATATGTCATAAGGTTAAAGTAAATGGTTACTGATGTATATATATATATATATATATATATATGTCAGAAGGTTAGTTCCAATGGTTACACATGTATATAAATATATGTCATGTTGTTAAAAGTAACTGGTTACCTATGTATTTAAATAATGTCATAAAGTTAAAATCAATGGTTAGCCAGGTATATAAATTATAAATACATATGTTAAAGTCATTGTTTACCTTTATATTTTTACTTTTTTGGTGCAAAAACTTCTGAATCCTTTTTCTGATTCGTGAAAACATTTTGAATGTGTCTGACAGCCAGAAGTATCTTTACTTTTTCAAAGATCATGGTCCAAACTGTAATTTACTGTTTCTTTGCTGTCTTCAGATTTCCTAATAGTTACATCACTTGTGTTCATATTCCTTGAACATTCATGTAGTGTATATGTTCTATTCAATCTTGAATTATTCATTGTCAATAGCATATAGAACTTTCTATTTTTAGCCCACTTCTTCAGTAATTGATATTTACTTTTGATGAAATCTGTTGATAGATGATAACATTATCATGAATTTTAGTATACAAATGGTATTGGCTTATTTATTTTTCTCATATATACACACTCTTCACACTTTCAAAGATTTTTAACTTTAAAGACACAAAACTCTTGCTACTAAAAAGTTCATGATCCACATAGTCAAATAATGTGTAAATAATTAAATATAAAATCTATTTTGTATAAATAGAACACAGAAATTTTAATGATGTTTTAATAAGTTTGGCTACATGGATGAAAATGAAGTTTTTAAAAACATTTTTTTGTATGGAACATTTATATTTTCAAAGATTCGTTATTGAATCATAAAACATAAGTCTCCTTTCTTACAAATTGTCAAAATATACAAATTGAGACATCTAGAAGTTGTATAAAATTGAAAACATCTCAAAATTGATAATCAAATAGACAATTGGAAAACACCTAAAAGCTATATACAAATTTAAATATCTTGAAGTTAATCATGAACATTCTAGTACTTTTTAAGTCATGTGCTGAAAAATACTTTCTTGCTATATGAGTTTGTTGTAAATTGTTTAACTATTTTTTAATATTAAATTAAATAGGATTATTACTCTTATCTTACAGTGGAAAAGCAAGTTAATTTAATGTTAAACATCATTGTAAGATATAGCCTATTCTGAAAATAATTAGGCCTATAATAAAATTATTGCATTGGCTTTGTCTGTTTCTTTTATTTGTAGACGTTTAATTATATCTCTATATTGGAATCCCTGCCTGTGCTGATCATATTAAATTACATATCTAAGAGAGCTAAACATAAATCATTTATTTATAATATTTATAATCACCATTATATCATAAGTTTCATTCTCAGTAGTTTAATAGAAGATGAAAGTATGATTTGCTTGCATTATGACTCTGAGGAATATTTACATTTAATTCTATATAGAGCTTATGATCTTTTATAATGTTTATAATGTTATAAATTTATTAAAATATATTCTCTATTTTATTGTGTTTCGTAAACTATGTTTTTAACTATATATTTAGAGTGAACATTTCGATAATTTTATTCTAAAATTTATTGAATTTCATATGATTATATTATTAATGTGATCACAACTTGTTTGTATCATACATTTAGTCTATTTCATTATATTAAAATATCTCCTTTTTTTTTACATTTTATATAATAACTTTTCCACATTTTTTTATCCTATGACAGATTTATAAAATTGTTGCAATATCCAATTGTATTTATATATTCTTATGTCATAAAATATTATAATAATGTTTTAATTATATTTTCTTGTTATAAAAATATAACATATTCTTTTTAATGATTTCTTTTAAAATCTGTATAAACCATTTAATTTGGAATAATCATTTCTATTTAGAACTATATATACTATATAGTTTGAAATAATCATTTATATCAAGATATATATATATATACCATTTCGTTTGGAATAATCATTTCTATTGAAATATATCTATACCATTTAGTTTGGAATAATCATTTTTATTAATTTCTATATCTACCATTTAATTAGTGATACTAATTTCTAAAAAGATTTATATCTATAATTCCGTTTGAATAAAGAATTTATATTAATTCCTACATATACCATTTCGTTAGAAATAATCATTTCTTTTGAAGTATATAAATACCATTTAGTTTGGAATAATCATTTCTATTAAGACCTATATTTTGAGAGCTCAGCATGGTTTGTACATGGGTGGGGGACTCACAGTATGATGGCTTACCAATTAGAGAGTTCAGCCTGGGTGATACATGAGTGGGGAACTCACAATATGATGGCTGACCAATTAGAGAGTTCAGCCTGGGTGATACATGAGTGGGGCACCCACAGTATGATGGCTTACCAATTAGATAGTTCAGCCTGGGTGATACATGAGATGGGGACTCACAGTATGATGGCTGACCAATTAGAGAATTCAGCCGGGGTGATACATGAGTGGGGCACCCACAGTACGATGGCTAACTGTCTCTCACGCGTATCAAGTTAGCAAACAAACGGGTTTTACTGTGTCACAAAGTCCCTTTCAAGTAAGCAAACAAAAGGGTTTTACAGTGTCACAAAGTCCCTATCAAGTTAGCAAACAAACGGGTTTTACAGTGGCACAAAGTCCCTATCAAGTTAGCAAACAAACGAGTTTTACAGTGTCACAGAGTCCCAAGACTGTACGAGGAAATGATAAGGGGAAGGTAACGGACAACGTTACAATAAGGGAGGGAGGAGTCGACTTTTGCATTTAGAGATTGTTTATGTGAGTACAAGGAAGTATGGATATCACTAATAAGTCAAAGTAATTACTTTTGTAGTCACTGTTAAATCAGGAATGCTCATGCAGACCGTGTGCAGGGCTAGTTAATTAATTAAGTAAGTATTGTGCTGGGCAAAGCCACACTTGAACAGTGTTATTAATTAAATAAATTGTCAAGGGTATGAGACTCGCTGTTGTTATGTGTAGATCATTGTTTTCATGTTTGATAAGGAAAAGATGTTTAGTTTGAGATGTTATGTGTAGTTTTATCGTTTGAGTGACAGTGTTGTGATGTAAATGTGTAAGGGGAAATGACGTGTTAGTTTTCGTTGTTGATAGAGTATAAAAATGGCCGTTGTGTGCTGTTCAAGACATAGCTTGTTGTGAGATGTTCAAGGCTTAGCTTTATATGTGTGAGGATTCAGCTAGATAGATTGTGAAGTTGAACGTTGATAAGTTTACAAGATGTATTGTGAAGTATACTGATTTGTCAGGTTTGAAGAGGCATATTAAAATTATACATTGAACTCTAACGATATATCCAGTGTTTGTTGTCGGTTACACTGTCTTGTGTGGTACTAGGATGTCCCGTGGTTGAGGGTCTGGATTAGAAGAGTGGATGACCACAGGACATCAAGAGCTATTAGACGAGTGGATGACCACAGGACATCAAGACGTATTAGACGAGTGGATGACCACAGGATATCAAAAGCTGTTAGACAAGTGGATGACCACAGGACATCAAGAGCTATTAGAGGAGTGGATGACCACAGGACATCAAGAGCTATTAGACGAGTGGATGACCACAGGACATCAAGAGCTATTAGACGAGTGGATGACCACAGGACATCAAGAGCTATTAGAAGAGTGGATGACCACAGGACATTAAGAGCTATTAGACGAGTGGATGACTACAGGACATCAAGAGCTATTAGACGAGTGGATGACCACAGGACATCAAGAGCTATTAGATGAGTGGATGACCACAGGACAACAAGAGCTATTAGACGAGTGGATGACCACAGGACATCAAGAGCTATTAGACGAGTGGATGACAATAGGACATCAAGAGCTATTAGACGAGTGGATGACCACAGGACATCAAGAGCTATTAGATGAGTGGATGACCACAGGACATCGAGAGCTATTAGACGAGTGGATGACCACAGGACATCAAAAGCTATTAGAAGAGTGGATGACCACAGGACATCAAGAGCTATTAGACGAGTGGATGACCACAGGACATCAAGAGCTATTAGACGAGTGGATGACTACAGGACATCAAGAGCTAGTAGACGAGTGGATGACCACATGACATCAAGAGCTATTAGAAGAGTGGATGACCACATGACATCAAGAGCTATTAGACGAGTGGATGACCACAGGACATCAAGAGCTATTAGACTAGTGGATGACCACAGGACATCAAGAGCTAGTAGACGAGTGGATGACCACAGGACATCAAAAGCTATTAGACAAGTGGATGACCACAGGACATCAAGAGCTATTAGAAGAGTGGATGACCACAGGACATCAAGAGCTCTTTGACGAGTGGATGACCACAGGTCATCAAGAGCTATTAGACGAGTGGATGACCACAGGACATCAAGAGCTATTAGACGACTGGATGACCACAGGACATCAAGAGCTACATTTCGACATAAAGACATAGAATAGGCGTCCGAGGTAAAGGATCTGGTTTGGGAGAATTTAGTCCTTAAATCGTAGCAAGCCAATAACCATAGGATTCTAGTGGTGGTTAGTTTCTCTTATGATGAGGTCTGGATATAAGCTATAGGTTTTGGGGTCACTCGGATGGAGGTGGGGAGGGAGAACAGTTGAGATGTAGCAGTTGAGGGCGAACCGTCAAGAGGGAAGCCAGACAGGAGTGGAGTAGAGGACAAGTGTGAGAAAACGGTATCGAGATAGAGAGACAAACATTACATCAATGCAAAGTCAAGGTCTTGATTGTGAACAGTCTAGCAGATCATTAAAGTGAAGTCAACCATCAAAGTGATTGCTGCAGTAATAGAGGCAGAGTGAATGAGATTACCATCCAGATAAAATAGTTACAGAACCGAAAAGGCCAATATTCTCTACAATATATAACATTTACTTTAGAATAATCATCTCTGTATGATCTATATACCATTTAGTTTGGAATAATAACTTCTGTATGATCTAGATATACCATTTAGTTTGTAATAATCACCTCTGTATGATCTATATACCATTTAGTTTGGAATAATAACTTCCGTATGATCTATATATACCATTTAGTTTGGAATAATCTTTTCTTTTAAAAACTATGTATACCATGTAGTTAAGAATAATCATTTCTTCCATGCCGCTGAAACATATTCAATTTGTTTAAAAAAAAGAACAAACAAACTGTTATACATATAAAAAAGAATGAAAGTGATTTTGTCATTTAAGTTTGACGGATGAAATTACAAGCAAACAAAAATTATACCCAATTATTAATTAACCAAGATTAGTTTAATAGGGCTGTCAAACATTGAACAATGAAATAACGTCTGGGGAGTGAATAACCATCAACCCACTTTACCTGCCTGGGTAAGCGTCAACCCTCTTTACCTGCCTAGGTAAGCGTCAACCCACTTTACCTGCCTGGGTAAGCGTCAACCCTCTTTACCTGCCTAGGTAAGCGTCAACCCACTTTACCTGCCTGGGTAAGCGTCAACCCTCTTTACCTGCCTAGGTAAGCGTCAACCCACTTTACCTGCCTAGGTAAGCGTCAACCCACTTTACCTGCCTGGGTAAGCGTCAACCCACTTTACCTGCCTAGGTAAGCGTCAACCCACTTTACCTGCCTAGGTAAGCGTCAACCCACTTTACCTGCCTGGGTAAGCGTCAACCCTCTTTACCTGCCTAGGTAAGCGTCAACCCACTTTACCTGCCTAGGTAAGCGTCAACCCACTTTACCTGCCTAGGTAAGCATCAACCCACTTTACCTGACTGGGTAAGCGTCAACCCACTTTACCTGCCTGGGTAAGCGTCAACCCACTTTACCTGCCTAGGTAAGCGTCAACCCACTTTACATGCCTGGGTAAGCGTCAACCCACTTTATTTGCCTGGGTAAACGTCAACCCAATTTACCTGCCTGGTTATCCGTTGACCTACTTAACCTGCATCACTATCCCTCGACCAACTTAATCTGTCTGGCTACTTGTCGACCCAATTCACCTGCCTCGGTACCCAATAAACCCACGTAATCTGCCTGGCGACAAATGAACTCTCTTAGCCTACCTGGGTCATTGCCGACCCACTTAAACTACCTGGACAATAGCCGGCCCACTTCACCTGCCTCTGTACCCAATGGAGCTACAAACTTGCATGGCTACCCATGCACCCCCTTAACCTGATTATATTAATGGAATATAATCTTAGATCCCGAAGTTGACCTGATATCAATTTCCTTTCGGCAAGTCCAGTGACGCTGTCAGTGCCATATTGTATTTAAAGTTGTCATTCCCTTAGATCGACTGCTTGGAAAATGAGGATCTGATGCATTGGGCAACAACTCGCCTTCCTAAAACACCACTTAGTGGAAAAGGGGAACTGATGCATTGGGCAACAGCTGGTCTCTCCATCCACCATGTGGAGAATGGGGATCTTAAGGATTGGGCAACAGCTGGTCTCTCCATCCACCACGTGGAGAATGGGGATCTTATGCACTGGGCTACACCTGGTCATCATAACACACCGTCCAGTAGAGAATATGGACAACTGGTACATTGGGCAACAGCTTTAAGAGGAGCACTCTCTTTTTTGTAAGTAAAGGAAAGTAAATGCATCGAAAAGACTTGGCAAGAAACTAACCATTACAGAGGGCCAAATTTAATAAGGAGTTAAATTTTTCGGGCGAGACGTGAAACAGAGTCGAAATAATGCCATAAATACATATCATAAATACATATCAAGTAACATCTAATAGTGAGTCAACAAATGCTTCTGATAAGCAATAAGTTTAAACAATTCAACATAACTAAAAAATCAGGGACAGAGACGTCATTGAGATGGTGTCAACCCGTGCTGTAATATCACGATGTTCCCCAGTGACATAATTCTCTGTCACCCCGTGCAGTAAAGTCTTGGTGTCACCAAGTGCAGTACAATCATAGTAACAACCAAGGCAGTAAAATCATAGGGTAACCCGTGGCAAAAAAAATCATAGTGTTAACCCATTCAGTAAAATCATGGTGTCACCCAGTGAAGGAAAATCATGGTGTCACCCGTTGCAATAAAATCATGGCGTCACACGACGCAGTAAAAATCATGGTGTTCCCGGTGCAGTAAAAATCATGGTGTTCCCGGTGCAGTAAGATCATGATGTCACCAGGTGTTGTTTAATCTTGACGTCAACCGGTGCAGTAAAACCAAGAATTCACCCGTTGCAGTAAAATCATGGTGTCACCCGTTGCAGTTAAATCATTATAACACCCGTTGGAGTAAAGTCATGGTGTCCCCCGGTGCAGTAAAATCATGATGTCTCACCTTGCAGTAAGATCATGGTGTCACCCGGTGCAGTAAAATCATGATGTCTCACCATGCAGTAAGATCATGGTGTCGCCCGGTGCAGTAAAATCATGATGTCTCACCATGCAGTAAAATCATGACGTCACCCGTTGCTATTTAATCATGATGTCATCCGTGGCAGTTTAATCATGATGTTATCCAGTGCAGTAAAATCATGATGTCACCGGGTGATGTAGAATCATGTTGTCACCCCATGCAGTAAAATCATGGTGTCGACCGGTGCAGTTAAATCATGACGTCACCCGGTGGGTGCTATTTAATCATGACGTCACCCGGTGTTTTTTAATTATGATGTCATCCGTTGCAGTTAAATCCTTATGTCACCTATTTGGAGTAAAGTCATGACGTCACCCGGTGCATAAAATCATGATTTCACCCGTTGCAGTAAAATCATTATGTCACCAGGTGCAGTAATAACATGATGTCACCCTGTGCAGTAATAACATGATGTCACCCGGTGCAGTAAAATCATGATTTGACCCGTTGCAGTAAAATCATTATGTCACCAGGTGCAGTAATAACATGATGTCAACCTGTGCAGTAATAACATGATGTCACCCGGTGCAGTAAAATCATGCTGTCGCCTGGTGCAGTCTAATCATGATGTCACCCAGTGCAGTAAGATCATGGTGTCACCCGGTGCAGTAAAATAATGGTGTTCCCAGTTTCATTCAAATTATGGTGTCACCCTATGCAGTAAGATCATGACGTCACCCGGTGCAGTTTAATCATGATGTCAACCAGTGCAAAAAAAATCATTATGTCACCCCATGCAGAAAATCATGATGTAGCCCGGTGCAGTTAAATCATGACGTCAGCCGCTGCTGTTTAATCATTATGTCATCCTTTGCAGTTTAATCTTGATGTAATCCACTGCAGTAAAATCATGGTGTCACCCGGTGCAGTTAAATCATTATGTGACCCGTCGCAGTACAGTCATGGTGTCCCCCGTTGCAGTAAATTCATGATGTGTGTCCCCCGTTGCAGTAAATTCATGATGTCACCCATTGCATTAAAATCATGGTGCCCTTCGGTGCATTAAAATCATGGTGTCACACAGTGCAGTAAGAACATGATGTCGTTCGATGCAGTTAAATATTGATTTCATCCCATGCAGAAAATCATGATGTAGCCCGGTGCAGTTAAATCATGACGTCACCCGGTGCTGTTTAATCAGGATCTCACCCAGTGCAGTAAAATCATGGTGTCACCCGGTGCTGTTTAATCTTGATGTCAACCAGTGCAGTTATTTTTTTATTTTTTTTTTTGCTGGCATCCGTCCGTCATAATGTGACGATGGAGTGGGCTTCGTAGGACGAATTCCAAATCGCCTGGGATTATTATACTTGAAGGATTATAAGCTGGTTCCCAACAGCAAATCGCCTCTCTCCACGCCGCTGGGTAACCCAAGGGAACATCATTGGATGATACAGCTTGGCACCAGTGACGTCGCAGGAGTTGTCGGAATGTTTCATTGTATCAATGTTATCCGCCTTTCGGGACTCCATCTCCGGGTTTGATTTCAGAGTTTCCTTCTCTTAGATGAGTTGCCGGCCAAGGTTAACGAGTCCCATCTACCCGGGGTGCTGGTGGTGTATTTGCTCTAGCTGGAATTGAACTCCAGACCACCAACTTGAGGTTTGCTCTATTCTAGAGCATGGATTCCTAATCATTTTACAGTCTTGCACCTCCTCTCTATATTCTAGAGCATGGATTCCTAATTATTTTACAGTCTTGCACTTCCTCTCTATATTCTAGAGCATGGATTTATAATCATTTTACAGCCCTGCACCTCCTCTCTATATTCTAGAGCATGGATTTCTAATCATTTTACAGCAATGCACCTCCTCTCTATATTCTAAAGCATGGATTTCTCATCATTTTACAGCCCTGAACCTCCTCTCTATAATCTAGAACATGGATTCCTAATTATTTTACAGTCTTGCACTTCCTCTCTATATTCTAGAGCATGGATTTCTAATCATTTTACAGCCCTGCACCTCCTCTCTATATTCTAGAGCATAGATTTCTAACCATTTTACAGCCATACACCTCCTCTCTATATTCTAGAGCAGGGATTCCTAATCATGTTACAGCCCTGCACCTCCTCTCTATATTCTAGAGCATAGATTCCTAATCATGTTACAGCCCTACACCTCCTCTCTATATTCTAGAGCATAGATTCCTAATCATGTTACAGCCCGGCACCTCCTCTCTATATTCTAGAGCATGGATTCCTAATCATTTTACAGCCATGCACCTCCTTTCTATATTCTAGAGCATGGATTCCTAATCATTTTACAGCCATGCACCTCCTCTCTATATTCTAGATCATGGATTCCTAATCATTTTACAGCCATGCACCTCCTCTCTATATTCTAGAGCATGGATTCCTAATCATTTTACAGCCATGCACCTCCTCTCTATATTCTAGAGCATGGATTCCTAATCATTTTACAGCCCTGCACCTCCTCCCTATATTCTAGAGCAGGGATTCCTAATCATTTTACAGCCTTTCACCTCCTCCCTATATTCTAGAGCATGGATTCCTAAATATTTTATAGCCCTGCACCTCCTCTCTATATTCTAGAGCATGGATTCCTAATCATTTTACAGCCCTGCACCTCCTCCCTATATTCTAGAGCAGGGATTCCTAATCATGTTACAGCCCTGCACCTCCTCCCTATATTCCAGAGCAGGGATTCCTAATCATGTTACAGCCCATCACCTCCTCCCTATATTCTAGAGCAGGGATTCCTAATCATTTTACAGCGCTGCACCTCCTCCCTATATTCTAGAGCATAGATTCCTAATCATGTTACAGCCCTGCACCTCCTCCCTATATTCTAGAGCAGGGATTCCTAATCATGTTACAGCCCTGCACCTTCTCCCTATATTCTAGAGCATGGATTCCTAATCATGTTACAACCCTGCACCTCCTTCCTATATTCTAGAGCAGGGATTCCTAATCATGTTACAGCCCTGCACATCCTCCCTATATTCTAGAGCATAGATTCCTAATCATGTTACAGCCCTGCACCTCCTCCATATATTCTAGAGCATAGATTCCAAATCATGTTACAGCCCTGCACCTCCTCCCTATATTCTAGAGCATAGATTCCTAATCATGTTACAGCCCTGCACCTCCTCCCTATATTCTAGAGCATAGATTCCTAATTATGTTACAGCCCTGCACCTCCTCCCTATATTCTAGAGCATAGATTCCTAATCATGTTACAGCCCTGCACCTCCTCCCTATATTCTAGAGCATAGATTCCTAATCATGTTACAGCCCTGCACCTCCTCCCTATTTTCTAGAGCATATATTCCTAATCATGTTACAGCCGTACACCTCCTCCCTATTTTCTAGAGCATGGATTCCTAATCATGTTACAGCCCTGCATCTCCACCCTATATTCTAGAGCATGGATTCCTAATCATGTTACAGCCCTGCACCTCTTCCCTATAATTCTAGAGCATAGATTCCTAATCATGTTACAGCCCTGCACCTCCTCCCTATATTCTAGAGCATAGATTCCTAATCATGTTAAAGCCCTGCACCTTCTCCCTATATTCTAGAGCATAGATTCCTAATCATGTTACAGCCCTGCACCTCCTCCCTATATTCTAGAGCATAGATTCCTAATCATGTTACAGCCCTGCACCTCCTCCCTATATTCTAGAGCATAGATTCCTAATCATGTTACAGCCCTGCACCTCCTCCCTATATTCTAGAGCATAGATTCCTAATCATGTTACAGCCCTGCACCTCCTCCCTATATTCTAGAGCATAGATTCCTAATCATGTTACAGCCCTGCACCTCCTCCGAATATTCTAGAGCATATATTCCTAATCATGTTACAGCCCTGCACCTCCTCCCTATATTCTAGAGCATAGATTCCTAATCATGTTACAGCCCTGCACCTCCTCCCTACATTCTAGAGCATAGATTCCTAATCATGTTACAGCCATGCACCTCCTCCATATATTCTAGAGCAAGATTCCTAATCATGTTACAGCCCTGCACCTCCTCCCTATATTCTAGAGCATAGATTCCTAATCATGTTACAGCCTTGCACCTCCTCCCTATGTTCTAGAGCATAGATTCCTAATCATGTTACAGCCCTGCATCTCCTCTCTATATTCTAGAGCATAATTTCCTAATCATGTTACAGCCCTGCACCTCCTCCCTATATTCTAGAGCATAGATTCCTAATCATGTTACAGCCCTGCACCTCCTCCCTATATTCTAGAGCATAGATTCCTAATCATGTTACAGCCCTGCACCTCCTCCCTATATTCTAGAGCATAGATTCCTAATCATGTTACAGCCCTGCACCTCCTCTCTATATTCTAGAGCATAGATTCCTAATCATGTTACAGCCCTGCACCTCCTCTCTATATTCTAGAGCATAGATTCCTAATCATGTCACAGCCATGCACCTCCTCTCTATATTCTAGAGCATGGATTCCTAATCATTTTACAGCCATGCACCTCCCCTCTATATTCTAGATCATGGATTCCTAATCATTTTACAGCCATGCACCTCCTCTCTATATTCTAGAACATGGATTCCTAATCATTTTACAGCCCTGCACCTCCTCCCTATATTCTAGAGCAGGGATTCCTAATCATTTTACAGCCCTGCACATCCTCCCTATATTTTAGAGCAGGGATTCCTAATCATGTTACAGCCCTGACCCTCCTCCCTTTATTCTAGAGCAGAGATTCCTAATCATGTTACAGCCCTTCACCTCCTCCCTATATTCTAGAGCAGGGATTCCTAATCATTTTACAGCCCTGCACCTCCTCCCTATATTCTAGAGCATAGATTCCTAATCATGTTACAGCCCTGCACCTCCTCCCTATATTCTAGAGCATAGATTCCTAATCATGTTACAGCCCTGCACCTCCTCCCTATATTCTAGAGCATAGATTCCTAATCATGTTACAGCCCTGCACCTCCTCCCTATATTCTAGAGCATAGATTCCTAATCATGTTACAGCCCTGCACCTCCTCCCTATATTCTAGAGCATAGATTCCTAATCATGTTACAGCCCTGCACCTCCTCCCTATATTCTAGAGCATAGATTCCTAATCATGTTACAGCCCTGCACCTCCTCCCTATATTCTAGAGCATAGATTCCTAATCATGTTACAGCCCTGCACCTCCTCCCTATATTCTAGAGCATAGATTCCTAATCATGTTACAGCCCTGCACCTCCTCCCTATATTCTAGAGCATAGATTCCTAATCATGTTACAGCCCTGCACCTCCTCCCTATATTCTAGAGCATAGATTCCTAATCATGTTACAGCCCTGCACCTCCTCCCTATATTCTAGAGCATAGATTCCTAATCATGTTACAGCCCTGCACCTCCTCCCTATATTCTAGAGCATAGATTCCTAATCATGTTACAGCCCTGCACCTCCTCCCTATATTCTAGAGCATAGATTCCTAATCATGTTACAGCCCTGCACCTCCTCCCTATATTCTAGAGCATAGATTCCTAATCATGTTACAGCCCTGCACCTCCTCCCTATATTCTAGAGCATAGATTCCTAATCATGTTACAGCCCTGCACCTCCTCCCTATATTCTAGAGCATAGATTCCTAATCATGTTACAGCCCTGCACCTCCTCCCTATATTCTAGAGCATAGATTCCTAATCATGTTACAGCCCTGCACCTCCTCCCTATATTCTAGAGCATAGATTCCTAATCATGTTACAGCCCTGCACCTCCTCCCTATATTCTAGAGCATGGATTCCTAATCATGTTACAGCCCTGCACCTCCTCTCTATATTCTAGAGCATAGAATCCTAATCATGTTACAGCCCTGCACCTCCTCCCTATATTCTAGAGCATAGATTCCTAATCATGTTACAGCCCTGCACCTCCTCCCTATATTCTAGAGCATAGATTCTTAATCATTTTACAGCCCTGCACCTCCTCCCTATATTCTAGAGCATAGATTCCTAATCATGTTACAGCCCTGCACCTCCTCCCTATATTCTAGAGCATAGAATCCTAATCATGTTACAGCCCTGCACCTCCTCCCTATATTCTAGAGCATAGATTCCTAATCATGTTACAGCCCTGCACCTCCTCCCTATATTCTAGAGCATAGATTCCTAATCATGTTTCAGCCCTGCACCTCCTCCCTATATTCTAGAGCATAGATTCCTAATCATGTTACAGCCCTGCACCTCCTCCCTATATTCTAGAGCACAGATTCCTAATCATGTTACAGCCATGCACCTCCTCCCTATATTCTAGAGCAAGATTCCTAATCATGTTACAGCCCTGCACCTCCTCCCTATATTCTAGAGAATAGATTCCTAATCATGTTACAGCCCTGCACCTCCTCCCTATATTCTAGAGCATAGATTCCTAATCATGTTACAGCCCTGCACCTCCTCCCTATATTCTAGAGCATAGATTCCTAATCATGTTACAGCCCTGCACCTCCTCCCTATATTCTAGAGCATAGATTCCTAATCATGTTACAGCCCTGCACCTCCTCCCTATATTCTAGAGCATAGATTCCTAATCATGTTACAGCCCTGCACCTCCTCCCTATATTCTAGAGCATAGATTCCTAATCATGTTACAGCCCTGCACCTCCTCCCTATATTCTAGAGCATAGATTCCTAATCATGTTACAGCCCTGCACCTCCTCCCTATATTCTAGAGCATAGATTCCTAATCATGTTACAGCCCTGCACCTCCTCCCTATATTCTAGAGCATAGATTCCTAATCATGTTACAGCCCTGCACCTCCTCCCTATATTCTAGAGCATAGATTCCTAATCATGTTACAGCCCTGCACCTCCTCCCTATATTCTAGAGCATAGATTCCTAATCATGTTACAGCCCTGCACCTCCTCCCTATATTCTAGAGCATAGATTCCTAATCATGTTACAGCCCTGCACCTCCTCCCTATATTCTAGAGCATAGATTCCTAATCATGTTACAGCCCTGCACCTCCTCCCTATATTCTAGAGCATAGATTCCTAATCATGTTACAGCCCTGCACCTCCTCCCTATATTCTAGAGCATAGATTCCTAATCATGTTACAGCCCTGCACCTCCTCCCTATATTCTAGAGCATAGATTCCTAATCATGTTACAGCCCTGCACCTCCTCCCTATATTCTAGAGCATAGATTCCTAATCATGTTACAGCCCTGCACCTCCTCCCTATATTCTAGAGCATAGATTCCTAATCATGTTACAGCCCTGCACCTCCTCCCTATATTCTAGAGCATAGATTCCTAATCATGTTACAGCCCTGCACCTCCTCCCTATATTCTAGAGCATAGATTCCTAATCATGTTACAGCCCTGCACCTCCTCCCTATATTCTAGAGCATAGATTCCTAATCATGTTACAGCCCTGCACCTCCTCCCTATATTCTAGAGCATAGATTCCTAATCATGTTACAGCCCTGCACCTCCTCCCTATATTCTAGAGCATAGATTCCTAATCATGTTACAGCCCAGCACCTCCTCCCTATATTCTAGAGCATAGATTCCTAATCATGTTACAGCCCTGCACCCCCTCCCTATATTCTAGAGCGTAGATTCCTAATCATGTTACAGCCCTGCACCTCCTCCCTATATTCTAGAGCATAGATTCCTAATCATGTTAAAGCCCTGCACCTCCTCCATATATTCTAGAGCATAGAATCCTAATCATGTTACAGCCCTGCACCTCCTCCCTATATTCTAGAGCATAGATTCCTAATCATGTTACAGCCATGCACCTCCTCCCTATATTCTAGAGCATAGATTCCTAATCATGTTACAGCCCTGCACCTCCTCCCTATATTCTAGAGCATAGATTCCTAATCATGTTACAGCCCTGCACCTCCTCCCTATATTCTAGAGCATAGATTCCTAATCATGTTACAGCCCTGCACCTCCTCCCTATATTCTAGAGCATAGATTCCTAATCATGTTACAGCCATGTAACTCCTCTCTATATTCTAGAGCATAGATTCCTAATCATGTTACAGCCATGTAACTCCTCTCTATATTCTAGAGCATAGATTCCTAATCATGTTACAGCCCTGCATCTCCTCTCTATATTCTAGAGCATAGATTCCTAATCATGTTACAGCCCTGCACCTCCTCTCTATATTCTAGAGCATAGATTCCTAATCATGTTACAGCCATGTAACTCCTCTCTATATTCTAGAGCATAGATTCCTAATCATGTTACAGC
This sequence comes from Lymnaea stagnalis, assembly GCA_964033795.1. Lineage (NCBI taxonomy): Eukaryota > Metazoa > Mollusca > Gastropoda > Lymnaeidae > Lymnaea > Lymnaea stagnalis. The sequence goes on from CAXITT010000056.1 coordinate 398,950, forward strand.
CCTGCACCTCCTCCCTATATTCTAGAGCACAGATTCCTTATCATGTTACAGCCATGCACCTCCTCCCTATATTCTAGAGCATGGATTCCTAATCATGTTACAGCCCTGCACCTCCTCTCTATATTCTAGAGCATAGATTCCTAATCATGTTACAGCCCTGCACCTCCTCCCTATATTCTAGAGCATAGATTCCTAATCATGTTACAGCCCTGCACCTCCTCCCTATATTCTAGAGCATAGATTCCTAATCATGTTACAGCCCTGCACCTCCTCTCTATATTCTAGAGCATAGATTCCTAATCATGTTACAGCCCTGCACCTCCTCCCTATATTCTAGAGCATAGATTCCTAATCATGTCACGGCCATGCACCTCCTCTCTATATTCTAGAGCATGGATTCCTAATCATTTTACAGCCATGCACCTCCCCTCTATATTCTAGATCATGGATTCCTAATCATTTTACAGCCATGCACCTCCTCTCTATATTCTAGAACATGGATTCCTAATCATTTTACAGCCCTGCACCTCCTCCCTATATTCTAGAGCAGGGATTCCTAATCATTTTACAGCCCTGCACATCCTCCCTATATTTTAGAGCAGGGATTCCTAATCATGTTACAGCCCTGACCCTCCTCCCTTTATTCTAGAGCAGAGATTCCTAATCATGTTACAGCCCTTCACCTCCTCCCTATATTCTAGAGCAGGGATTCCTAATCATTTTACAGCCCTGCACCTCCTCCCTATATTCTAGAGCATAGATTCCTAATCATGTTACAGCCCTGCACCTCCTCCCTATATTCTAGAGCATTCTAAGGATTAGTACAATGTCGCCTGCACCTCCTCCCTATATTCTAGAGCATAGATTCCTAATCATGTTACAGCCATGTAACTCCTCTCTATATTCTAGAGCATAGATTCCTAATCATGTTACAGCCCTGCATCTCCTCTCTATATTCTAGAGCATGGATTCCTAATCATGTTACAGCCCTGCACCTCCTCTATATATTCTAGAGCATAGATTCCTAATCATGTTACAGCCCTGCACCTCCTCTCTATTTCAAAACACAGACTGTAAACCCCCACACCCCCCATTAATGATAATGTAAATAAAATTTAAATAAGAATTATTGAACAGATTTGTTTTTGTCATTTTTCTCCTCTAATTAACTTTGTAGAAACAATATAAACATTAATAATTGCAAGTAATACGCAAACAAAATTATCCTCAAATCTTGTACTGCTGATAATCAAAATGAAAAAAAAAATTGTTTTCGCTTTTAAAGGAAGGAACAACTAGCAATGGCAGTAAATACAATGTTCTAGGTTTTTGACACCTCATGGGTTTGGTTTGACCTTTGGTTAAGAACCACTGTTCTAGGGAAATGTTTCAGACTCAAGTGCAGTTATTCGATATCCATTGGAGGTGACATTTGTGAAGGGTTTATAAAGGAGAGTAGTGGGAAAATGAGATTTTATAGGGAGGGTGGAGATGTTAGTGACGCCATATTTGAAGGGAGGAGAAGGGGGTTCTAACTTTTGTAACAATTAGGGGGGAGGCAAGGCGTAAAAACTCGGCAACATTTGAGTGACTTTATTTATCGATGGTCCCTAAAGCCTTCAGATACTCGATCTGAAACATAGCTATAGCCTGATAAGATTAGATAAGAGAAAAAAATATGACCTGCAGTAAACTAGATCAAAGAATCGACAATAGCTTGCATAGCCTATCAGAGAAACGATTATAGGTTGCATAGAATAGATCAGAGAAAATATTATCTCCTGTAGAGCCTAGTATAGACTAGAACAGACAAACTGCTATAGTCTTCACAGACAAGATCAGATAAACAACTAAAGCTTGCAGAGACATCTTTGTGAAAATTCATACGGAGAGCTCTACGTGAAGACAATGTTGTATGGCACAGCTCATCAGATGGCGCTAGTTATCAATGTACTAGAAGAGGTCTTAAGAACGCAAGCTCAAACCTTCATTAGAATATATGTGTTACTTAGTAGTGTGTCATCTATAGATCTTAGGTTGTTTGGTTATAGGTAAGATGTTCTAACTACGAATTCAAATTTGATATTTGATTTGCGAAAACAATTTATAAAATGAATGTGTTTGTATTTGTGTGTGCGCACGTATATGTGTGGGTCTGTGTGTGTGCGCACGTATATGTGTGTGTCTGTGTGTGTGCGCACGTATATGTGTGGGTCCGTGTGTGTGCGTTTTTATGTGTGTGTTTGTTAGATTCTGTGTGAGAGTGTGTTATGTATGTGTGAGTGAGAAAAAAGAGAGAGAGAAAGATATAGACAGAGAGATTGAGATGAAGGGAGAGAAAGTAAGAAGAGAAAAAAGAAAGAGAGAAAGAAATAGATAAAAAGACAAGCAGGAAATGAAAGAGAGAGAATGAAAGAGGCAGAAAGAAAAAAAATATATTGCAAAGAATAGACATGGGAGAGTGAAAGAGAATAATATGGAGATAGGACAAAGGTGTGAGAAACAGAGCAAATAAGAGAGTGATCGATTAAGATAGAGACAGAGAGAGAGAGAGAGGGAGAGAGAGAGAGAGAGAGAGAGAGGGAGAGCGAGAGAGCGAGAGAGAAGGAGAAAAAGAGCAAGGGAAGAGTTATAAAGAGAGAAAGAGAAAACCAGAGCGAGGGTAAAAAGATATAGAATGAGCAAGAGAGAGCTGGAATGACAAACAGAGTTGGGTAGAGAGAGAGAGAGAGAGAGAGAGAGAGAGAGAGATAAAGAAGGAACGAAAGAAAGATTGTGAAAACAAAGATTTGGAGATAGAAAATTAGAGAAAGAGATACGTGTTTTATTAGGAACTCTATAAAATGTTTCCATTTGGTTAGGGGCGGGGGGGGGGGCATTCAATTAACGTGTAAAATTTGATTTTATAAATAAGCATGACATTAAGGTAAAGTATGCAACTTGATTGTGTCAGTTGTTACGTACTGCGGTCAGTATGGAGACATTAATCTCTTAGTTGAGTGTATGTCTCGCTCTAAACTAGTACGCATTGAAAGACGATACCAAATGATCAATACAATAACAAATAATGGTATACTCAAACAAGGGCTGATTACAATTATTTTTTGTTTATTATGTTAATTATGATGAATTACAAAACCAAAAAGAAAGAAACAATTAAAACTATTGATTTAAAGTGTAATGTTATGCTTGTACCGGTACAATGTTGAAGGAAACACAATGTGCACATTTACAATGATTAAAAAGGAATATACACACACATCGTTCATAAATCTCTGGTCTCTTATCAAAGATAGGATACGATCACAATAGCTCTCGTGTTAAATGATAGCCCAAAAATCTCTCGTGTGTCTCCTTTTATAGTCTGTTTTAATTATATTTCTAGAACAGCCTTTTAAAAGTTTTCCTTTTCAGGTTTTTCCAGATTTTTCTCCAGAATTCAAAGGATACAGACTATTCATTTTCTTAAGTGTAAACAAAGTCAAGATAGACCATTTTTAGCTAGCCAAACCCTAAATGAGGTCCCGAGCTTGGTGTCAGATAGAGTTCATTCACAAGGAAAGATGGCGTAAACACATAACACAGTTAGGCTGGCATAAAGGTCAAGTGTAAAACTTCATTGTATCAGTAAGCCTCGTAGAAAGTTAACATGTTAAACTTGATTGTATCAATAAGCCTGGCAGAAATAGAACATGTAAAACTTGATTGTATCAATAAGCCTGGTAGAAAATGAACATGTTAAACTTGATTGTTACAATTTCCTTGGCAGAAAATTAACGTGTAAAACTTGATTGTATCAATAAACCTAGCAGAAAAGTAACGTGAAAAACTTGTGTATATTAATAAGCCTTGCATAAAATTAATGTGTAAAACTAGATTGTATCAGTCTTTATTAGATTATACAATTTAAATTTATGCACATAAATAAATACATATTTTAACCAAGACCAAATTTTACAATTATGACACACTGTAGAAAAATAACTTCAGATTCTTGATTTTCTCAGTGGCGAATCAGCAAGCATAACATAACAAAATTAGATTAACACTTGTCAATTAAGGGGCAGTTACTGTTTAATATTTATGGAAAAAATACAATTTGTTGAGTTATCTTTCTTTGTTTACTTTCAGAATAATTGTCAGACACGTGAAATCAAGCTTACACATATTTTTTTTTCTTCTTACATTTGGAATGAATAATATAACAACATTGTACATTTGGAATGAATAATATAACAACATTGTACATTTGAATTATTTATTAATTTTCCTCTATCATTTTTTGTTTTAATTTTTGCTACTGATAATAATAATCACTAATAGTTTTTGAATGATCGGGCGACCGTTCTGTGACTCTCATTACAAATATCAATCACAAAATAACTGGATATGTCTGGTTCTTATATAAAAATGTCCTTGTCAGGAATTTTTTGTGGAAAATAATATTTGTTGGTGTAGCCTAGGGTATGATTCACAAGTTCGCAAAAATAACAACACTAGACTCAAAATGATTTTATTATTAATCTTAACACTTTATTTTAAGTGCACAATTAGCACACGCTCATCATAACGATCAATAACACAATTGATCCAATTAGCACCCGCTCATCATAACGATCAATAACACAACTGATCCAATTAGGACACGCTCATCATAACGATCAATATAACAACTGATCCAATTAGCACACGCTTATCATAACGATCAATAACACAACTGATCCAATTAGCACACGCTCATCATAACGATCAATAACACAACTGATCCAATTAGCACACGCTTAGAATAACGATCAATAACACAACTGATCCAATTAGTGCCGTAAGTCTTTCTCACAAACCTTATCAAAAGACTTGGTACTAAAACTAAAGGACTACACTGTCCTTCTCTCAGTCGTTCTGCCGTCCTCCCACGCTACCAAAACGTGCGTGCTTTTTGTTCGCATGAGTTCCTATGCCAGCCACTCTTTTACATTCACGCCTGGACTACTTTCATAATTTAGTTACGGTAACTTAATCATCAGTGATTGTCACCTCGCCAGTCCTATCTCATATTAAATAGTAAATAACTGTTCATGCCTGGACTACTTTCATAATTTAGTTACGGTAACTTAATCATCAGTGATTGTCACCTCGCCAGTCCCATCTCATATTAAATAGTAAATAACTGTTCATGCCTGGACTACTTTCATAATTTAGTTACGGTAACTAAATCATCAATGATTGTCACCTCGCCAGTCCTATCTCATATTAAATAGTAAATAACTGTTCATGCCTGGACTACTTTCATAATTTAGTTACGGTAACTAAATCATCAGTGATTGTCACCTCGCCAGTCCTATCTCACCTAAATAACTGTTCATGCCTGGACTACATTCATAATTAAGTTACGGTAACTAAATCATCAATGATTGTCACCTCGCCAATCCTATATCCAATTAAATAGTAAATAACTGTTCATGCCTGGACTACTTTCATAATTTAGTTACCGTAACTAAATCATCAATGATTGTCACCTCACCAGTCCTATCTCATATTAAATAGTAAATAACTGTTCATGCCTGGACTACTTTCATAATTTAGTTACGGTAACTAAATCATCAGTGATTGTCACCTCGCCAGTCCTATCTCATATTAAATAGTAAATAACTGTTCATGCCTGGACTAATTTCATAATTTAGTTACGGTAACTAAATCATCAGTGATTGTCACCTCTCCAGTCCTATCTCATAATATTAAATAGTAAATAATTGTTCATGCCTGGACTACTTTCATAATTTAGTTACCGTAACTAAATCATCAATGATTGTCACCTCGCCAGTCCTATCTCATATTAAATAGTAAATAACTGTTCATGCCTGGACTACTTTCATAATTTAGTTACCGTAACTAAATCATCAGTGATTGTCACCTCGCCAGTCCTATCTCATATTAAATAGTAAATAACTGTTCATGCCTGGACTACTTTCATAATTTAGTTACCGTAACTAAATCATCCGTGATTGTCACCTCGCCAGTCCTATCTCATATTAAATAGCAAATAACTGTTCATGCCTGGACTACTTTCATAATTTAGTTACCGTAACTTAATCATCAGTGATTGTCACCTCGCCAGTCCTATCTCATATTAAATAGTAAATAACTGTTCATGCCTGGACTACTTTCATAATTTAGTTACGGTAACTTAATCATCAGTGATTCTCACCTCGCCAGTCCTATCTCATGTTAAATAGTAAATAACTGTTCAAGCCTGGACTACTTTCATAATTTAGTTACGGTAACTTGATCCTCAGTGATTCTCACTTCGCCAGTCCTATCTCATATTAAATAGTAAATAACTGTTCAAAGATTTGCTGGGGATTTGAAATAATGTCTAGTTTTAAAGAAACCAAGTTTTTAAAAAAATAATTTTTATATGATACAATAATTATATATTAGTTACATTCTTCTTAAATCTGAATATAGAATATATATTTATATCAGGAAACTATAAAATTTGTCATCTTAAATACTACATGCGACAAGATAATAACATTTCAATATGTTTTTTTACTTATATCAAGAGCATCCATTTAACTAGGTAACGCCATTATAACAAATTTTACCATTTTAACATGTGCAACCATCATAATAAAGTTACCATTATATCTAGTACATTAATTATGCACTGTGATAAAATTACATGATGTGCTTTCATTATATAATGTGCTAGAATTATTTTGTGTACCTTGTATTAATTGCATACACTATATATTATGCTACCATTATATCAAGTGCATCTATTATTCAATGTGCTACCACTTTATATAAAGTGCATCCATTACACCATGTACTAGAAATAAACCAAGTGCATCTATTATTCCATAGGCTACCACTAAATCAAGTGCATCGATTATTCCAACTGCTACCACTAAATTAAGTGAATCCATTAAGCTATGTGCTACATTTGCATCAGAGTTCATCAGGACCGTAGACATAGATCCAGGTACAGAGTCAACCAGACTCATATATTATCGACACACGTGAAAGATTGTTTTACAATGTTTGTACCACCCCCCACCCCCCCTCCACAAACCGGTGTCGCTTTCAATATATTTTATAACAGAAACAATGTCGTTCGCATTACGTGTAAAATGTTGGTGTTACGATTTAATCACTGGGAATTTTCAGCTCACAGTTTCACATGTAAACTACAAATTTGTCATGTTTTTGTAGAGAATGTATAAATACATAAGTATTCAATATTTTTATATTTAAATGCTACAACAACTACATGGTTGTCAGTTATATTTTCTCATTAAGCCAACCACTGATTGGAGACATACCGATCAACCCAGAGGTTGTAGTGATATGAGGTTTTTGTACACGAAAAGATGTCAGCGACCATTCACTGTTGGGAGACATACCGACCAACCCAGAGGTTGTAGTGATATGAGGTTGTTGTACACGACAAAATATCAGCGACCAATCACTGATTGGTGACATACCGACCAACCCAGAGGTTGTAGTTGTAGTGATATCAGGTTGTTGTACACGACGAGATGTCAGCGAGCAATCACTGATAGGAGACAAACTGACCAACCCGAAGGTTGCAATGATATCAGGTCGTAGTAGTCAACCACCAGCCACTAATGTATTGATGTCATCATTTTATGTAGGCGATGATTTCCTACCAAATGTCAGATGTCTAGATGGTCAACTTTACTATCCATATGTTCTAAAGTAACACTTGAATAGTATAATTTTAAGTAACAACATACATTATGTGTAATATTACCGTGTATGTCAATGTTAATTTAGCCTAAACAACAAACATACAAGAAATAACAACACACATTAAGTGTGTCATATGTCCGTGTGGTCAATGTTAACTTTCACATAAACAACAAACATACAAGAAACAACAAATAGAAATCGTTTTATTTCTCAGTTTATTACATCTTATAAATGTTGACAAAACGTGTTAAAATGGTATACAATAGAAGAAATGGTTTTAAATAGAACATATTTTATACATTTAATTGATTCAACAGTTTAGAGATGACATTTTAATATAAAGTTTCTAACAAAATTGTGATAAGTTATAAATAATTGAGATAAGATAGTTAAAGGTAGGGGCGCCGATACTGGAGGTGGGGGCGTTCATGGGGCGTGGTGTTGGGGTGGATGGTGTTGTCTACTACAACACTAAACAGTTGATACAACTTTGTATGATTGTATAGAATTATTTAAAACATTAAAACATTGTTTGTTGACATTAGCGATATTAGTTCCAATCCCAACCAGCACAACTAAAATTGTTTCCCTTAGAGTTGACCCCACTGTGGACATGGTGGGTATACAACCAGCTACCATCATACCCCAGTGGGTGGACACAAGCCCCACTACTGCCTGGACATGTACATGTTGTGTACGTGTACTTGGTCCTACCATACACATCAGCCTCGTATCTGTTTATCCATTGTCCTACAGAGATCTGTTTAGGACATCCATGTGGATGTGATACTATGAATGTCAACTTGATCTCATCTCTAGAACTCTTGTATTTGTTGTATACTTTCTCCCATTGACCATCCCACCAGTGGTCCACCATCTTGTCCAGTTTATCCAGTAACTTTACGTCACATGTCACACATTTCAACCAACACCTGTCTTCCTCATTGTTTGCCTCACTCACCGTCCAGCCATCAAGAGTGACCAGTGCACTATCTTGTCCATCAAAGAACAATCTACACGTGGTGTGTCTCGCCTCAAGGTCATCAAACACCACGTGTGTGGCCGTGTCCTTCTTTACCATCCCCCACACTTTGCTGGGTGTGTCCGAGTGTTGACACTTGTGACATCGACAAGTTCCCATGTTGCATTCCTTGATGTATTCCTCTGTCAACTTGATTACTTGCGTCACCAGCCCAGTCCCTACCCTCATGACGTCACTTCCTCTCATGTTATAAAAGGCGTATGGGACTGTGGTGTTTGGCCAAAATTCTGGTCTTTCTGGACTGGTCATTTTAACAGCTACCCTGACAGTGAGGTCAGCTGTAGCTTTGATGTACTCAACAAGGTCGTTGTCATGGTGACCTTCAGGCAGGTGACTGATGTTAAAATAGTTGACAGGTACAAACTTTGTGTGACCTGGATTTTTCTTACAGCCAACATGATCTTTGTGTAGATCTGCTTCTCCACCTTCTGACACCTGGGTTTCATGCGTACCTGACAAGGCGATGAAAGAAAGTACATTTTAATAAGATTATAATCAAATTATTCTAAGCCATTTCACATTTTAATACATTTTTACACCTGTCCTTATTTTAAATTTGTAAACAATAAAATCACAAGATATAAATTTACAAGTCAGTTTATGAGACATAGAATGTTGTATGACATACATCAATAGGAATGATTTCAAATGTTGTATACAAGCAGATCAATGAGAATTATAACAACAAATAATTACCATAGAAAAGATCTGCTTCATCTTTTTTGTTACAATTTTCTTCATGTCTGTCATCAGAGCCATCATCTTCTTGACTGACATCTGTGCCATCATCGTCTTCACTGTCATCTGTGCCATTATCATCTTGACTGTCATCTTTGCCATCATCATCTTGACTGTCATCTGTGCTATTATATTCTCGACTGTCATATGTGCTATTATCTGTATAGAGTGATAGTAGTTCATAAATATAAAAAACAAAAAAACAAAAATAAAGAGAAATTAGATCTTTAAACCTTTACATTTGTTCTTTCCTAATCTATCTCCCAAATACCACTTCCATCAACAAATGTTTTATCATATCAACCAGCCATGTGCTTTCCTGTTCTCTATCTCTCTCTTTTTCTTACAACCTTTCTATCTCAGACTCACATTTTTTTCTATATAATTAAAGAGCCTAAAGACTTGAAATATAAATATGCTCTATCTAAAACTTAATATTAATTTTTATTAATAGATTACCATTTGCTCGTTTCAATAACTTTGGTTCAGGAAGGGTCAAACTTTGGACATTCTGCAGGTTAGAGTATTAATTAAAAAATTGATAGAAGCTTCACATTTATTGTTATATATTCAAATTAACTTTTGCTTTGTCAAAAATTATCGTTCCAACAATAATTAAAGTATAAGAGTTAAGAAAGTGATAAAATCAATTTGTGATCAATTACATTTTAAACTTATTTATAAATATATATGATAAAAAATATATTAATTTTAATAGTTATATTTAACTATATATTTATAAATAAAAACACGCAAACATTAGTTGATATTTAATTTAAAACATCTGAGCTTCAATAACTTCTATGTCCGTGCTTTAAAACGAATGCCGTCTGCAATTCCAAAAGTAATGGGAAATGGATCGAGTAATTGAAATTATTTTAGTTATGATTACAAATAACAAAAGCAATGTCTTTTAAAATATTTCGCAAACATTGTTAACAACTTTTCTGTCAGGTATATGCAATATTTATTTTGTTTCAAATAATGTTGTTTAGATGACATTTTTATTTGTAGAATGTTTTAAATTTAATGGGTAAAAAATATATTAAAAAATATCGCATTCAGTAAATAATCGTACTTTGATACAGCAATTTTACTTTTTTAAAATAGGAACGGTAAATAAAAAGGGAACAAATCGATCTTCAAATGCAACCCTTATTGTTACAGTGAGTTTTATTTGTTAGGATATTAATGTGTTAAAGTGTATTATTATTATTATATTTTAAAAAATATTGTTTAAGAGCTTCGCCTTAAGCCAATCTATTCTAATTTGAAATTTTGCAATAAAATAAACTTTTCTTTTCTTCTGCTTCTCTTTTTTAAAAAGATCTAGTAACTAAGGAGACCGGAAGTTTTTCATTTTCAGGAAATCTGAACTAAAAGATAAAAGTGATTTTACAATAGCTGGCTCTGTGCTGTGACTGAAACATTAATTAATAGTATTAATTATAAGGGGAGGTCGATCGAGAACCCCGCATATTGACTTGTCTTCCGAATGTTTGAGTAGTCTCTAACCCAGCAACTTTGTCAAGAGTGTAGTCCATGCGTTTCCTCTTTTTTTCAATTTGATTAATTTAAATTATGTTATTGTAGTGTATTCTTAATATGCCCACCTATCTACCTAGTCACAAGGTTTATACAAGTGTCTTGTGTTTGTAATAGACTACCTACCGATTTACCAGGCTTATAACTTATACTCTTATAAACGGTGGTCTCAAATGAAAAAAAAACAAAAAACTTTTCGTTACAAAGTGTACAGTCTACCAGCTTGATAGGCGTCGATAAATGGTGTCGTAATAGTAACGTCTAATGGATTATTGAAATTAATGCATTGTATCGAAGATCGTGTAATTGTTTACCTACCTACCTTTCACTAGACTTAAAAACTTAACAATTGCAACATCGTGTTCCTGTTAAATGCCTACCTACCTACCTAGTCACAAGACTTAAACTTGACTAATGTCTTATCTCTGTAATATGCCTACCCAACTACCTAGTCACAAGACTTAGACTTTACCAGTGTCTTATCTCTGTCATAGGACTACCTACCTACCTAGTCACCCTACTAATAATTACTCTGTAGTAGGCCTACCTACATCCCAACTCCATAAACTTAAACCAGTGATTTATCTCTGAAATTGGACTACCGACCTACCTAGTATCCAGACTTATAATTACTCTGTAGTAGGCCTACCTACATCCCAACTCCAAAAACTTAAACTTGTGTTTTGTCTCAGTAAGCATTTGATTTGAATCACTCCAAGCCATTTATTTATTTACCATCTTTAGATAGAATTTTTTTTTGTCAGTTCCAACAAAGAAGAGATTTCCCACTCGTTCAATCCACAATATATGATGCATTCATTCATTGTGGTTTACAACTTAAACTACTACACTTTAAAGATTTGAAATACCCCACTTTAAACGTTGCTGTAACCTAAAGTTTACAACAGATCAGACAAGAGCTCTCTCAGTATAATGAGCCTGAGATTGACATTATCTTCTTTGTGTACATACATAGACCATAGTATAAGCTGTGCTATAGAAAATAGGCTATTAATTAAAGCTAGTGTTATAAAATATATTATAATTATACAGGATATATATATTATATTGATTCCTTTTTGTGCATCTAATATGAATAGAGGATATAGACAAGGTAGGACTTTACACAGGAAATACTAGTGGTAACCTCCTGTATTAATAGTGGATGTAGACAAGGTAGGACTTTAAACAGGGAATACCTGTGGTAAATTCCTGTATTAATAGTGGATGTAGACAAGGTAGGACTTTACACATTGAATACCTGTGGTAACCTCCTGTATTAATAGAGCCTAAGTTACTCTATAATGTCTACAGGTAAACATACATGTTTCAAATTAAATACATATATAGTTTGGGGTTTTGTCCTGTCTGTGACGCTTGTATAACTTACTTTTGTTTAGTTGAAATAGTCATTTGGTCGGAACATTTATAAATAACAACTAAACAGATCTAATTATGAGATCTGTAAAAAAAGTATAGCATAAACAATAAAATCCAGTATAACACCTACAGATGTGATATAATGTAATGTGCAAAGAAATATGTAGGTTCTAATGAATATGTGATATAATATGAGGTGGAAAGAAAGATTTTGGTTTAAGTGTATAAGTGATATTCCATCAAAATAAATATTATATTTAAATGAAAATCCTGTAAGAGATGCACATACCGGTATATAACATTGTTACTTTTATTTTATTCTCTTTATTTGACTAAAATCTGACAAAGTGATTAACTAATCAAATACATTGCTATTTTTCTTTGGAAATTTCATGTTAAAAAAATATTATGTAATACGGTTTAAGTAACTGGTTACCTTTGTAAACAAATATATGTCATAATTTTAGTGTCAAAGGCTTAACATGTATATAAATATATGTCATAATGTTAAAGTCACTGGTTATCCATGTGTATAAATATATGCCATAAAGTTAAAATCAATGGTTAGCCATGTATATAAATATATATTTTAAAGTCTTTGGTTACCTTTAATCTTTTACTTTGTGGTGCACAATTTTCTGAATCATTTTCTGATTTGTGCAAACGTTTTGAATGTGTCTGACAGCCAGAATTTTCTTTACTTTTACAAACATCAGAGTCCAAACAGTTATTTACTGTCTCATTGTTGTCTTCAGATTTGCTAATAGTTGCATCACTTGTCTTCATAAGCTTTGTACATTCTTGTAGTGTATCTGTTCTAATCAATTTTGAATTATTCATTGTCAATTGCTGATATGACTTTCTATTTTTTGCTTACTTCTTCAATAATTGATATTTACTTTTCATGAAATCTGTTGATAGAGGATGACATGTTTTATTTGGAATTATAGTTTACAAATTGTAGTGGCTTATTTATTTTTCTCAAATATACACACTCTTCACATTTTCAAAGATATTTAACTTTAAAAACACAAAACTGTTGCATGATATAAGCTAAAGTACAAAATCCACATAGGATCATGACATCAATGTTTTATTATGTCTTATCTTAGTCAAATAATATGTACAAAATTAAAAATTATATCTCTTTTGTGTAAGTAGAACACATACATTTTAAAGATGTTTTTATAACTTATGTTACTTGGATAAAAGTGAGTTTGAAAAATAAAATATATTTTTATGGAACATTTATATTTTTCAAGGAGTCTCATTTTAAATTTAAAGGATAATTTTAATACAAATTGAATGTCAAAATAATACAATTTGAGACATCTAGAAGTAATAAGTAATTTATAAGTCATGTGCTGGTAAAAAAAATTTCTGCCATATGTTTAATACCTTTGACAGAGGATGTAGTTAATTATGTTTATTTTTTTAAATATTAAATTTAATAGGATTATTACTCTCACCTTACAGTGGAAAAACAGTTAATTTAATTTTAAAGATCATTGTAAGATAAATGGTGATAATAATTCTATTAAAATTATTGAATTGGCTTTGCCTGTTTCTTTTATTTGAAGACGTTTAAATATATCTCTGTTTGAATCCCTGCGTGTTCTGGTTATATTAAATTAAATCTCCAAAAAAGCTAAATAAAAAAAAAATAATTTAATTATCTTACTTATAATTACCATTTTAACATAGCAAATTAAAGTATGATTTGCTTATGTATTATGTCTCTGATGAATATTTAATTCTAATTCTATTTAGAGCTTATGATGTTAGCTGTTTCACATGCTATTTAATTTTTGTTTTCATTTTTTTTTCAAAGGTTAATGATCTAATAAATTTATTGAAATATATTCTCTATTTTATTGAGTTTCTTAAACTATTGTTCTTAATTATATATTTAGTGAAAAAATTTTGAAACTTTCCTTCTACAATTTATTGAATTGTATTATGATTATATAATTAACGTGACCACACCTTGTTTGCATCATATTTATTTTTGTCTATTTTCACTATATTAAAATAATATATCTACTTAATTGCAAATTTTATATAATTATTTTACCACATTTTTTTTCATTTGTTAGATTTAAAAACTTGTTGCGAGATCCAATTTTTTTTATATATTCTTATATCATAGATGTGACGATCTGAGGCTGGACTTTGTAAAATTTCTTCCATCGTAAAGCCGCCTTGGTAACCCTTGTATAATAACTCCTTTCCCTCCCCTCAAGTTGCCCCGCCATCGCTCAGCACGAGTGAGTTCCCTTGTGTTATTGTATTCCTGCATCAGTTCGCTCACCTCCCGAACATGCTATTTGCGGTCAACCATCCCACCGAACAACCTTGAGGAAATAATACCATTCCCCCCCCCCCTCATTTTTGCCCTGTAGACAGCAAGGCGGAGTTTCGTCCCTTGCTGGAAATGCATTGTCTAGACAGAAAACTCACGCCAAAGTCTGAAAAAGGATGGTCACCTCAGTCCGATTAACCTTGAGGGTTGAAGGTCAAACCCGCAACAGCGAAAGTGATTTTCATTGGATGGAAAAATGACCCCTCATTTGAATCACCCAATTGAACCATCAGCTAATCGTCATCGAACTCGAATAAATAGCCTGAACAAGCAAGATTCTGCCTTTTATGATCTGATCACTTGACGGTGAATGCTGGAAGGATCTGCACTCAGAACTTCGTCAGCATGATACATAACTGCATCCTAGGATATTAGCAAGTACATGACTTTTAAGATCTGATCACTTGATTGTGGACGCTTGAAGTGACTAGACTTAGTACTTCACTGGCGTGATACTTAACTGCAACTGCTACCTAGAGTACTAGTAAGTACGCAACCATGATTTTGGTATTGCACTTGTATTGTTCATTCGCTATGTCGCAAATATTCGATCGTGTTTGACCTTATTCTAATAATGCCGATATTTACTTTATATTGATATTATGAATTCTATTATTGCTTTTGCCACGGGCTTCGACATGCCGCCATCCCATCATGGGGATGGTAGGTTGTTGTTCCAACTCGCCCATGTCTCTTTTAACGAGATGACAATACGGACACTATGTACCTGTAGATATAATGATTGTTATTGATACCATGTCCCATATTTCATTAATTAAAATGTTTGAGTGGTCTAACATTGTCGCGATGCAACATATGCTCCCGCCGACAATGAAAAGACTTATATTAAATCCACAAATTGGATGTATATATGTACAAGCTATGTCACCTTCCATACATCGATCTGAATTCGTTGCTGTTGGAACGGGACTTATCAGCTTATGGATATTCGCCTGGATACTAATCCAATTTTGTATCATTTTGCCTTTAGCCTGGTTTCTACTACTGGACCGACTTACCTCGAGCTGGAACTAGGGGGATGATATACATCCTACACCAAACTACCTGACAGCTAGGACTTCGAGATCCAGGGACTCTCACCACCACGATTTATCGCGGGAGAGTCATCTTCCACTCGCAGACATCCCAAGGATTCTACGACCGGGAACTCCGACTTCGCTACGCTCAGAACAGCACCGAAGGCCGGAACAGGGACACTTCTTCTTGAACAGAAGGACTCCCACACTGTGTGATCATCCGAGACCATCACAGAATCTATAAAGGCTAAGTTTACCAAGATCGAGCATAGAACTTGAGCAATATAGCAGTAGTATTGATGATACCGTCTGTATGTTAGGGACACTTGCTTTGTGTTAATATACCTTTCTAATTGGATGAAATCCATTTGATGTATATACATTGAGCACCACGAGTGTTTCACGTAGGAAGTTGTAAATATTATTGTGTAATAAATATTTGTAGTTAATTTCACCTTTAACTAGGACTTCGTTTCAGTCTATACTATATGTATATAGATAGGTGTTATGTCCGTGTGGTTATTCGGCTTAAATAACATATCCCTAGACAGAGTGCCAAGAGGAGATCTCATACGAGAGATACTCCCCTCAATTAAGTCATAAGTCAGATCACCACAATAGAATATAATAATAGTGTTTTAATTATATTTTCTATTTATGAAAAAATTATCAACATATACTTTATTTAAACTTTTTCCATTAAAAGACACACACATATAATTATTTATTGCATGAAACATTTATTAATGTGTAAATTATATTATATATATATTATAAAGTAATTACACATTTAAAAAACAACAACTAAACTCACAATTATTTTGTTCAAGTGTTATATCATAATGACATTTTACAGTGATCAATGTTCATTAATTTCTTGTAAAGGGAATACAATAATATTTGAATATTTTACAGACATTATTTTTGTTAATGATTTATTTATGATGACATTTTTCTATTATAAACAAAAATAGTGTGTGTTCCTTTTTGTCATAGTCTAAATATATAAAATGTTAAAATTTCCTTTACTCTTTACAGCATACATATATAATATGTTCAGACTTCCTTTATTCTACACAGAACACATATATAATATGTAAAGATTTCCTCTATTCTTCACAGCACACATATTTAATATGTTCAGATTTACTTTATTCTTCACAGCTTGTTTATATGGTTTTTATTGTCAAGTGTAAAAATTAAATAATTTAATACTTTGAAAATGAATATAAAAATTATTTGTAAAAAATCAGTTTATAATTAATTTATCACAAATACAAGAATTAAAAATATTAGTTGAATTTTCAAGTGATAATGTTGATGTTAATTTTTCAAACATAATTTACTCAAACTGTTACGATCTCATTTCCTATAAATTGAACATATATGAAATATATCAAGTTGTTGTAAATTTTTTATATAATCATGACATTTGGTGTTCAATCATCCATGAGTAAAAAAAAAAACTCACCATAAATTCATGAGGTGTAGTAATATGAGTGCTGAATACAGAAAATATATTTTTGGTCGGCCAAATTGAAATTATTTTAAACTAGCGAGTACCCGGCATGCGTTGCAATGCCACTCAAGTAAAGAAAGTGTTTGCATGTTATGTTTCTTCAAGAGCTTTTAAATACTGAAAATTGTTCTTGTTTTTCCATCTGGTATATACACGAATAAATCAGAAGATTTTCCGACGCGAGAGCAGGCCACATACATCTGTCCATGGGCGAAGCATGGGTTTTCCAAATTTAGTCCGCAAACTTGTAGCGATTGTCCCTGTGCTTTGTAGATAGTCATTGTAGACGCGTGTCGCATCGGAAACTGTAGGCGTTTGAATTCAAATGGCATATCTGTTGGAATCATTGGGGTGAATGGCAAAAGTACATCACCTAGTTTAAATTTTCCATTTAAAATAGTAACTTCAATGGAACCAATTTCGGAAGATTCATTTGAAAAAATGTACCGTACCTAATGCTTCGATATCAAAGTGCGTTTCTCGTTGCAAATCAAGAGCGAAAAGTTTGTTTGCAGATCGATTCCGAGAGGTCATTCCCAACTCATGAATCATCAATCGATATGAATAGTATTTCATGGCACTGTCTTTCTTATTCGAATTTCTCAATTTGATGTCAAAATGATATCCATCTTCTCCTTGCCAAAATAAAATAGGATATTGCGATCAAACGTATGAGCGATGAGTTTCTGAGACTCGCTGAACATCAACACTTCTGTGATGAAGAATTATATCACTTGAGTTTAATTCTTTGCCAACTATAATGATCGCCACTTCATCAATTGTTGGTGCATTGTATTGTCTTTCATGTTGGCCGACAGGTGTTTAGTCTGCTCTAACTATGACTTTGTATTCATCAGTCGGCATCTTTTCAAGTGCAACTCTATACATTTGAATTAATTCGTTGTGTTGCAAAAATAAAGTTTGCATTGCAGCGACGATTTCTCATTTAGTGCCCGTATTAATATGACAACGTTGATCGATTTGCTCATCAGTATTCCCCATGAAATCATTTGAAGACATTTGTGATCTGTGTTTGGCATTGGCATCAGAGATCCTACACGATGGTAAATTTGGCCTTTCACTTTACTTTAAATGTTGGCATACAATTCTCGCGCACGATATTTGTTGCACCGAACGATGTCATTTGGAAACATGAATTGCATTTGCGTATGTTTTCCAAGAAATGTTTCGATTGGCTATTGTCACCTGATACCAACAATGATAATGGTGTTGATGGTGAATGTAATTCTTACACGTTAGGATATCCCATCTTTTTACATGAAAACCTCGGACAATAGGTACGTTCATTGTTGGCAGGAGATTTCAGTTGTATAGTTTCTCATTAATTTATAAATCGTAAATTTCAGCGGCAAAAAATGACCATAGTTCAATATATTACGCTGTAAAGTGTGTTATTTAATTACTTGAGAAACCATCGATTGGTGTAAAATGTATTTACATAACACAAAACAACTCCAAAATTATAAGACTCTATTTAAGAAATACTCTTCGTTGAAAAAAAAAACGCGATTTCGATGTCATTTCCGATTCTAAAATGCGTCACAAAATTCAAGCTGATTTATACACATAACAAAAATCCTCTCTACACTAAAAATGTAAAAATGTGTTTTCTATGCTTTACTACAAATGTGTCATTTGTTCAAGGGCGGTAGTGTTGATATCTCCGTTATAAATTTAATTGATGAAGCTCATTTAAGAAAATACATTGAATTTAGGGTCCCCAGCCCTAATTGGAATATTGTACAATGGATGTACTAAATTTTACAAATTTGCCTGCGGATTCAGCTACTTCCACACATGCAATAGCTCTGTTTGAAATTATAGTTACAAAGCTCTTGAAAGAAAATATAAAATTAGGGTCACTGGCCCAAACGGAATATTGTAAAATGTTTTTTTCTAATTTAGAAACATTTTCGGTAGTGCGCATTTCACTTGACCCAGTTTGATCACAATCGAATGAATGGTATAGAAATGCATACTATAATTATATAGATAATAGAAGTGTGGAAAACGAATTTAGGACCCCCTCAACAAATGGAATATTGTAGAATTGTTGTATTACTTCAGAAACCTACTTAATATGTAACACACTCAATTTAATATCACTATTTGTATTTGATTAAAAAGTTATCCATTCATGCTTAAGCTCTGTTTGAAATTATAGTTGTATAGCTTAAAATTATAGTTGTATAGCTTATATAAAAAAAAAAACGAACATAGGACCCCTGGCTAAAAACGGAGTATTTTAAAATGGTTGTAATCATTTAAGAAACCTTTGCGGGCGGGTGCGCGCACACCATCTCTCTAAAATTTTATCGCATTGTAATAATGTAGAGGAGCGCATACGGAAATTATTTTTTATAAAGCTGCTAATGTAAGGAAAAAAACACGAATTTTGGGCGATTGCCAAAAAACGGAATATTTTAGTAGAGTTATAATGGCTTAGAAAAATGCTCTGGCTTATGGACAACAACTCACCTCATTTTTATCGCAAGCGCTTGAATGATGTAGGGGCGCATGCGGTTTGAAATTATATTTATATAGCTCATTTTGTAAGAAACAAACATAGGGCACCTGGCTCAACACTGAATATTTTAAAACGGTTGTAGTAATTTAAGAATTTTTGTGGGTGATAGAACAACATCTCACTAAATTTTTATCGCATTCTGAAAAATGGTATAAGAGCGCATAGAAAATTATTTTTTACAAAGCGCATATTAGCAAAAATAAGAATTTGGGTCAATGAATGGTTATGTTTATAGATAACAACTCGTCAAACTTTTGTCGCAATCGCGTAAATGGTGCAGGAGCGCATACGGTTTGAAATTATATTTATATAGCTCGTATAAGGAAAAAACGTAAATAAGGCCACTGGCTAAAATTGGAATATTTTGAAAAGTTTATAATAATTTAAAAACCTCTGCGGCCGTGCTTCAACATATCACCAAAGTTTTACGTTTTATTGCAATCGGATAAATGGCGTAGGAGTGCATATGAAAAATATTTTGTACAAAGCTCATATAAGAAAAAATACGAATAAAGGGCCAACGGCCGAAAACAGAATGTTTTTAAAAGTGTTTAAATAACACAGTAAAATGCACTGGCGCATGGACAACAACTTACTAAGTTTTGTAGTCATCGCTTGATTGGTGTAGGAGCACATACGGTTTGAAAATATATTTATATAGCTCACATAAGGAAAAACGAATATGAGGCCCCTGGCTCAAAACTGAATACTTTAAAACAATTGTAGCAATTTAAAAACCTTTATGGACATGCTTGCAACATCTCACCAAAGTTTTATCGGAATCGGATAAATGGCGTAGGAGCGCATATGAAATTTTTTTTTTACAAAGCTCATATTTGAAAAAAATACGAATTAAGGGCCAACGGCCGAAAACGGAATATTTTTAAAAGTGTTTAAATAACACAGTAAAATGCATTTGCGCATGGACAACAACTCACTAAGTTTTGTAGCAATCGCATGATTGGTGTAGGAGCGCATACGGTTTGAAAATATATTTATATAGCTCATATTAGGAAAAACGAATATGAGGCCCCTGGCTCAAAACTGAATAATTTAAAACGGTTGTAATAATTTAGAAACCTTTATGGACATGCTTGCAACATCTCACCAAAGTTTTATTGGAATCGAATAAATGGCGTAGGAGCGCATATGAAAATTATTTTTTACAAAGCGCATATAACAAAAAATACGAATTAAGGGCCAACGGCCGAAAACAGAATGTTTTTAAAAGTGTTTAAATAACACAGTAAAATGCACTGGCGTATGGACAACCACTCACTAAGTTTTGTAGCAATCGCATGATTGGTGTAGGAGCGCATATGGTTTGAAAATATATTTATATAGCTCATATAAGGAAAAACGAATATGAGGCCCCTGGCTCAAAACTGAATAATTTAAAACAATTGTAAATATTTAGAAATGTTTATAGACATGCTAGCAACCTTTCCCTTAAAGTTTTATATGAATTGGATAAATGGCGTAGGAGTGCATGTGGAAAATATTTTACAAAACTCATATTAAAAAAAAAACGAATTAAGGGCCAACGTCTAGGAACGGAACACTTGATAAGGTTTTTATGGAGTCAGTTAAATGGCCGGTTATGTGGAAAACAACTGTGTAAAGTTTTGTCGCAATCGCATGAATGGTGTAGGAGCGCATACGAGACATACAGACAGACATACATACAAACATTCATTTTTATATATTATTATATAGATAAAGATAATATGGATTATATGAGTGTGGACACATGTAGAGTTTTATGATATGATATAATTCTTCTTATTGAGTTCATCAATGAATTTATATTATTCAATCACTTTTCTAAATTTCATCTCTTGTGATATTAGACATTATATTATTTATGAAAATATCTACGAGAAGTTATTCCCATAATAAAAGGATGTGTGAAGTCATTGACTTTCTATTATTTTACTATTGAAAAAAGTGACGTCATAGACATTTGACCTGCACTAATACAAACAAGTTTGACGACACAATAAATACAACCGATTACTTTCTAACGAATAACATTGGCCAAAATATATTAAACCTTTTAAAATAATGAAATGTAAAATCATTTTCTCTATATTTTTATGACTATTTATTTGTTTTATAAATAATTTGGAAATTATAAATTTTTATGTTGACTTTATCTGAGAATAGTTACCTCCATGTTATGTTTGTGAAATAATAACGTAACTGAGAATTTTGAACCTGTTAATGAACAACTTATCATAATTATTATTTGTGTATGTATACGCAAGAACAAATAGACCAAATATTACATAATACAAATCTACATTAAATATTTTTCACAGCTCAGCTACCGTGTGTAACGTTTCACTCACATAAGGAGCTCAGTAATTTATATTTTAAGGAATAATGTTTTCACCAATGTGTATTGTATGTGTTAATAGAAATATTTTCATACGTTATCCTACAATGTATTTAATCCATTAACATATGATCATATTTGATATGTTGCACACATTTTCAAACATTTCATACATGATTTTTAAATACATATTTTTTAAAGTTAAAGCTTAGCAATAATGGAAGTTTACTTTTAATATATATCGATATATATGTTCTTGTTTGTATGTCAAGGTTTTGGTAAATGTTAGTAGTTTTATTATTTTGTTAAAAAGACAAATTCAGAAGGCAAAGTAGGAGGGAGTAAAAATACATAAGACAGGGTGTTTGGCAAGGCGCAAGGTTTAGTGGTAAATTAGTAGGTGGTTAAGTGGGCAAGAACCAGTGGGCAGTTGGTAGTAGGCACAAGCACTAGTGAGTAGTTGGAATTAGAGGGCAAGAACTAGTGGGTAGTTGGTAGTAGGGGCAAAAACTAGTGGGTAGTTTGTAGTAAGGGGCAAGAACTAGTTGGTAGTTGGTTGAACGGGTCAAGAACTATTTGGTAGTTAGTAGTAGGGGCAAGAAGTAGTGGGTATTTAGAAGTAAGGGGCAAGAACTAGTGGGAAGTTTGTAGTAGGGGGCAATGACTAGTTGTTAGATGGTGGTAAGGGCAAAGAACTAATGGGTAGTTGCTAGTAGGAGGCAAGAACTATTGTGTAGTTAGTAGTAGGGGCCAAAAACTAGTGGGAAGTTTGTAGTAGATGGCAATAACTAGTGGGTAGTTGGAAGTAGGGGGCAAGAACTAGTTTGTAGTTGTGGGCAAGAACAAGTGGGTAGTTGGTAGTAGGAGGCAAGAACTGGTGGGTAGTTAGTAGTAGGGTGCAAGAACAATTGGGTAGTTACAGTGGCGTAGCGAGGGGTGCGGACCGCACCGGGTGACACCATTTTAGGGGTGACACCCGAATGAAAAATTGCATATTTACAGGGCACACATTGCTCTCAAAAACTGAGATTCATAAAAGAATAACCGATCACACATATATTTTTCACAAATGTAACCAATCCATATGCGTGTTTTATTAAAAGTTCAAGGTGGATGCGTCAGAAATGAGATGATCCTATATTTATGTCAGAAAAACACAGTCATTATTCAACGCCAATTGAATTGTTCGGTAACGCCCGTAAGTGAAAGGAGGTTATATTTATATAGATTCTGGGAATAGGGCGGTGTAGTAGGGCGATTTTAAGTATACGAATCGGTAAAAATTAAAAACATTATAAATTAATTGTTACCCATTTATAGGGTTAAAAATTATATTATTTTACAATAATGATATTTTATTTTCAAATCAATGGATCTACGGGATGATGCAAAATGGCGAGAAAATATGGTGGTCTTGGAGGTTTTTTTTTAACTTTTCAGTCATAAATTGAATTGTTTGTGCTCCAGATTGTTTGCTGTTAATGTTACAGAAACAGCATGCACATTTGTTACTGACTTTGATAAGCGGTGGAAACTGAGCCCAAAATTACAAAATCATGAAGCATCGGAAGAGCGCCTATGTTGCCTTGAAAAGTGGAAAGCATTGGCAGCAGGACTTAGGATACACAAAACAATTGATGCCGAAAGTATTGCTGTGATGGACAGGGAGAAGAAAAAGTGGAGGGATATCCTGCACAGGTTGCTGCATATCACATTGTTTCTTGCAAAGCAAATTCTGGCATTGTGTGGCCAGATCGGAGACGAATCTTCACTAAAACTTGATTGAAATGGTTGATATGCTATCTAAATATGACCCAGTGCTGAAAGAGTACAAAATGAGACTAAAGAGGACTACATCTACATGAAAAAGCATCAGCATCTTACCTTTCACCATAAACCTAAAATGAATTTATAAATGTCCTTGAAAATCATATGAAGGAGATTCTTATCATGGACATAAAGGCTGCGAGGTATTTTGGAATTATGTTCAAAAGTACACCTGATATATTTCAAACTGACCAGATATTTGAAGTGACCAGATATGTGAACATCCACAAGGGGAAAGTGTAAGTGTGAGAAGTTTTTCTTAGATTTTTCCCGTTAAGAGGGACAAAAGCTGATGACTTCAAGTCTGAAATTCTTGCAAATCTGATACGTGATTGGCTAGACAGAATGATGTTGATTGCTCAAGATTACGATAAAGCTGTCACAATGTCTGGAATCCATAGAGGTATTCAGGTTACTCTGAAAAGAAATAATAAGAACGCTATTTTTAATCGATGCGTGTACCATACGCTTAACTTGTGTGGTCCACACTCTTTTGCGGAAAGGTTCACGTATGACATTTCTCAGTACTCTTGAAAGAATATTTTCCTTCTTTGCTGCATCCACTCATCAATGAAATGTTCTATTTGAACACACTGTAATGTCAGTGAAAAGACTATCAACAAAGCATTGGAGCACTTATGCTGCTGTTAAGACAGTGAAAGTGAAAGATGAGTTTGATGAATGTGTGGCGGCTATTGAAGCTTTGTGTAATCCCCTTTAAAATTTGAATATAAGAGGTACAGAACAAGGTCTTTTGCATGCTGTCTTTGATTTGAAATGCAATTCTTTAATTATTATGTTTGTGATTTTACGTTTATCTGCTACCTTTTACCTTTGGGTTCATCAGCTTGAGGTCCTTGATGAAACATGCTATTGAAAAGAAATATTTAAAATCAGACCACTATAGAATTTTGGTAGTGAGAAGATTAAGGCTTAAGAAGAGAAAGGCAGAAGAAAAATTAATAGATGCTGGACTCTTTCTTCGAGATAAAAACATTAGGGAGATTCTGTAGTGTATAGATTGCTTTCATTTGGAACTACAGATCAGATCATCAGCGATCATGGAAGCATCAGATATGTTTGGGGATGTTCAACACAAGAGTCTAGTATCAGCAATTGAAGAAGAGTTATAGGTGTACGTTCCAAAAGTAACTTCTTTCTATGATGAGATGTCAGAAGATGAACTTTCAAAACAAATACCCTGGCTTAAAAGACATCTAAAGGCAGCTGATATTGAATTTTCACAAAGTCATTGACAGGTCAATAATTAATGTTTTGAAATTCATAGCTGATTGGGACTTCCTAGAATCTCTTTCAATACTCTCGCTAATTTTTTTTTTCTTACGTTATGTAAGTCTTTGGCTTTATGTGAGCGGACATTTTCAAAACTAAGGCTCATCAAGAAATATGTATGATCCATCATGGGAACGTCAAGGCCTTCTGATATGGCTCTGCTATCTATTTAAAGTGATACATTGAAGGTAATTGATTTTGATCAAATGATTGACAGGTTTGCAGCTTTGAAGACAAGGAAAGGAAAACTTTAAAAACATTAAATTCATTAAATGTAATGTAACAATAACTATAACTCAACGTTGTGACAGTTTTTAAATACCCTGACCTCATGAACTTGGATTTATGTGTTTAGTTCTTGTTATTTTTATACTGTGGACTTATCTTAACAAGAAAAAAATCGATCATAGAAGTTCGGGGGGGGGGGTGACACCGTGAGTTTATCGCACCTGGTGACACCATCTCTAGCTACGCCACTGGGTAGTTAGTCGTAGGGGCCAAACCTAGTGGGAAGTTTGTAGTAGGTGGCAATAACTAGTGGGTAGTTGGTAGTGGGGGCAGGAACTAGTTGGTAGTTGTGGGCAAAAACAATTGGGAAGTTGGTAGTTGGACGCAAGAACTAGTTGGTATTTGGTTGTAGGGGACAATAACTAGTGGGTAGTTGGTAGTAGAAGGCAAGAACTAGTTGGTATTTGTTTGTAGGGGGCAATACTTAGTGGGTAGTTGGTAGTAGGGGGCAGGAACTAGTTGGTAGTTGTGGGCAAGAACAAGTGGGTAGTTGGTCGTAGGAGGCAAGAACTAGTGGGCAGTTGGTAGTAGTTGGCAAGAACTAGTTGGTAGTTTGAAGTAGGAGGCAAGAACTATTGGGTCGTTGGAAGTAAGTGGCAAGATTCAGTAGGTAGTTGGTTGTGGGGGGGGGGACTAGTTGGTACTTGGAATTAGGGGAAAGAACTAGTAAGAGGCAAGAATTAGTTGGAAGTTTGTAGTAGGGGGCAATAACTAGTTGGTAGTTTGTTGTAGGGGGCTAGATCTAGTGGGTAGTTAGTAGTAGAGGCAAGAACTAGTTTGAAGTTTTTATTAAGGGGCAAAAACTAGTGTATAGTTGGTAGTAGGTGCAAGAACTAGTGAGTAGTTAGTAGTAGGGGGCAAGAACTAGTGGTTAATTGGTTGTAGGGGGCAAGATCTACTGTGCAGTTGGTAGTATGGGGCAAGAACTAGTGGGTAGTTTGTAGTAGGAGGCAAGAACTAGTTGGAAGTTTGTAGTAGGGGGCAATAACTAGTGGTTAGTTGTTAGTAGGGGCAAGAACTAGTGGGTAGTTAGAAGTAGGAGGCAAGAACTAGTGGGAAGTTTTTAGTAGGGGGGCAATAACTAGTTGGTAGTAGGGGGCAATAACTATTTGGTAGTTAGTAGTAGGTGGCAAGAACTAGTAGGTAGTTAGTAGTAGTGGGGGAGGAAAATTTGTACTTGGTAGTAGGGGGCGAGAACTAGTGGGTAGTTAGTAGTAAGGAGCAAGAACTAGTGTGCAGTTGGTAGGTGGGGTCAAGAACTAGTAGGCAGTTGGTGGTAGAGACAAGAAGTAGTTGGTAGTAGGGGCAAAGAACTAGTGTGTAGATGGTATTAGAGGCAAGAACCAGTGGGTAATGGTTGTTAAGGGGCAAGAACTTGTGTGTAGTTTGTAATAGATGGCAATAACAAGTGAATAGTTAGTAGCTAGGGGAAGGAATAGTTATTCGCTACTCACTGTTGGAACTATGTAGCAGGGAATAGTGTGTAGTATTCAAAGATGACTTTGATCATTCTTATACTTAATTTTAGCACTTTCTAACCAAAAGTTTGACAATCAATTTTCTGAAGCAACATTTACTCAAGTTCATCAATGTTTCGGGATTGAATCGAAGGAAGTGCCAAATTATTACCTTGGTGCACGTTACAACCGGAGCGAATTCACTGGGCGATATAATACCTCTCAAATTATTAACATGGGGCACACGACAACCGGAGACAACCGGAGTGATCTCACTGGGCGATATAATACCTCTCAAATTATTAACATGGGGCACACGACAACAGGAGTGATCTCACTGGGCGATATAATACCTCTCAAATTATTAACATGGGGCACACGACAACAGGAGTGATCTCACTGGGCGATATAATACCTCTCAAATTATTAACATGTGGCACACGACAACCAGAGCGAATTCACTGGACGATATAATAGCTCTCAAATTATTAACATGGGGCACACGACAACCAGAGTGGTCTCACTGGGCGATATAATACCTCTCAAATTATTAACATGTGGCACACCACAAACGGAGTGAATTCACTGGGTGATTTAATACCTCTCAAATTATTACAATGGGGCACACCACAATCGCAGTGAATTCACTGGGCGATATAATGCCTCTCAAATTATTACCGTGGGGCACTTAACAACCGGAGTGAATTCACTGGGCAATATAATACCTTTCAAAGAATCTTAACAATTTCATTCCCCCCGATCAAAAAGAAATACTAGGTGATTACTAATGCGGATTCAGGCCTAACAGATCAACGACTGATCAGATTTTCACCATCAGATGCCTGTTAGAGAAATGCTATGAATTTAATATACCAGTAAATCAACTCTCTGTTGACTATAAAATGGCCTATGACAGCATCAAAAGAAAAGAAACTATTTATATGACACTCTACAGGAGTTTGGGATACCCAACAAACTGACAAGGCTAATACATGTAACACTAAACAACTCAAAAAGCAAAATCAAGATTCAAGGAGTATATTCAAGGGAATTTCAAAGTAGACGAGGCCTAAGACAGGGAGACTCACTGTCTTGTATGCTCTTTAACCTAACATTGGAGAGAGTTATTAGAAACATACACATTGACACTCGAGGAACGATAACAGGATACTTTCTGGGGGAAACTCAAGACCCACAACCAACGGGCACACTCTACAACCAACCACTTCAGTATCTTGCATATGCTGATGACATAGCACTTCTAGGGAAAAGTATTAAAGACGTATCAAAATCCTTTATTGAATTAGAAGATGCATCTTTACAAGCAGGGCTGGAAGTCAACAACCAAAAAACAAAATACATGACCATTGATAAGAGAGGAACAAACAGATGAAACAATTAAAATTAGAAACCAAACTTTTGAAAAAGTAAATCAATTTAAATACCTAGGATCCTTGTTAAATGAAAGAAACGAATTACTAACAGAAATAAAAGAAAGAATATCAGCCGGAAACAGGGCATACTTCAGTAGTCAGAAAATACTCAAAAGTAAAAACATTACAAGAGAAACAAAGAAAACTATTTATAAAACTGTGATCAGACCAGTTGTAACATATGCAAGTGAAACTTGGACCCTTACAAAAACAGCAGAAAACCTATTAAACACATTGGAGAGGAAAGTACTCAGAAAAATATATGGGCCAACAAAGGATGAATATGGATGGAGAATACGAACCAACCAGGAATTGTACAGTCTATATCAGGATCCTACGATAGTGGCAGAAATTAAAAGAGGCAGGCTACGCTGGGCAGGACACCTAGAGAGAATGCTAAATGACAGAGGAACGAAGAGGGTACATCACCAATACCCCAGAGGAAAAAGGCTCAAAGACAGACCTAGGCTTAGGTGGATAGAGGATGTAGAAAAAGATCTACAGCAGCTGAAAGTACAAGCATGGAAAAGAAAGGCATTAGTTAGGTCTGAGTAGAAGGAAGTAGTGAGGCAGGCCAAAGCCCTACATGGGCTGTAGTGCCACAGGGATGGGTGGATGGATCAAAAAGTCTATAGAAACAGTGAATGAATTCAATTATACTCGAACATTTTTTGAGTCGACATGGCTCCCTAGAACCCCTTCCACGCTCAAGGAATATTGATACCTTCGATCTCTTCCCCACTCTCAAAGTTTAATCGCAAACTTAGGGCTCAAAGATACAATGCCTCGTGGCGTAGCTAGTATTAGTGTTAGTGCTGATAGATACCCTGCCAAATGGCAAATCTATTATCAGTTTTGGGGCTGAAAGATACACTGCCTAGTGACATAGCTAGTACTAGTGTTATGGCTGATAGATACACTGCCTAGTTACATAGCTAGTATAAGGGTAACTAAGGAAGGCTGGAGATTTTGCTTCTCTCCCTTTCACTATACAAACTCTGATGTTGTCCAAAAATGCCATACCTCCATAGAAATAGAAAGTGACATCTGGGTGGACCACCCCACTGCACCATTTCTACATCAAAGGTCAGAGTAGATAAAGTTTTCGTCGACAGGGGACACGATTCATGTTTACTCCCCCCCCTACCCCCCCCCCACCGCCACCTTGTTCAAATCTGAAACAACATCTAGTCACCGGATTTCTTTAAAATGGCGGTTAAAAGTTTTCGTCGACAGGGGCCACGTTTCATGTTTCCTCCCCCCCCTACCCCCCCCCCACCGCCACCTTGTTCAAATCTGAAACAACATCTAGTCACCGGATTTCTTTAAAATGGCGGTTAGTTATTTTATTTATTAAATTTCCGTTTTTCTGACGCATGTTGGAATATATACGTGGCTCACATCTGTATAGTATAGATACATAAGCAATATATTAACAAATAGATTCCCAATTATAGTAGCTGTATAGTACAGACGGTGTTTTTATATTTAAAGCATGGCATGTATATTCTAACAGGTCCTGTGTAAGATTGAGCGGGGCCTTGGGGAAATTGAATTTTGAGGACAGTTGATGATTTATATAATATATCTGTACCCCAGCCGATAATATATCACATGAGACACATCATAGATATATTTCATCTTTGTGGTCATAATAGGACATACGTCATAGTCAAATTGTTTCTTCGTGGTCATAATGGGACACACGTCATAGTCACATTGCGTCTTCGCGGTCATAATGGGAAGCAAACCATGAGACGTATTTGATCACTCACCTAGATTCCGAAATTTAAAATTTTAAGAAATCCACGTTCTTTAACTTTTGAATGTCCATGAGTTGAACCATGCATCGCATTTTTGGTTTTCTCAATGACCAACAGACTAATTGTACACAATGCCACGTCATTGTTATTAAGCAGGAACTGGCATTGCTTAGTTTGACTTAACACTATATTGTATTACAATAACATCTCTAGAGATCAATGATACTGAGTGGTGGTCCATTGACCAGGTCGGTCCGCCAGTCCTCACAAAACCGGTCCACTAAAGGTGAAAAATTAATTTTGTGGCACATAATAGATATTCTAAAACGTATCATTTTGTATACAGACAGGCGTAGAGTCGAATATTTTATGAACACATTAAAATTTTAAAAAATCAATCAATAAAGTTTTAAAAAATGTGTAACTCTCAGTCTACTAACTATTTGTCAGTATCTACGTCACGTCTTTATAACTTTATGTCATATGACCATGCGAGTGTTGTGACATGTCAAATAAAAATAAGACATAAGCCATATGTTATATCATTAGAATACCGTAGTAGGTCGTTATATTTAGTATTTCGTATCTCTTTCTTATGATCATACAATAGTAAACCATACACAAAGAAAAGACAACAACGGGATTTCCCGTTTACTTCAATGGTGAACAATTTCTCATTTTATTTTAATTTTTTTTTTAAGACAACCATTCTAAAGTTTTATTGAATTTTTCGGACCAATCATTTTAATTACAAAAACAACCAAAAAAAAAACAAAAAAAATTGAGTAAATCAACAGACGGTTGGTCAACATAATACGAGTACAACATAATCTCGTACGGCTGATATACAACAATCACTGTCGCAGAAAATCCAAATTCTCACCTTTAGAAACACGTCTTGTCTTGACAACAGCTGGGGGAGCGAATACGTTCAAAATGGCGGTTAGCTCAGTAATTTCTGAAATTGTGTATACATTTATAACCCAGCCGATAAGATCCCGTGATACATGCCATAGTTATAATTGGTCACGAGGTTATAATGGGACAGACGCCATATTTATATTATGTCACGTGGTTATAATGGGACACACGTCATAGTTATATTATGTCACGTGGTTATAATGGGATACACGTCATAGTTATATTATGTCATGTGGTTATAATGGGACACACGTCATAGTTATATTATGTCACGTGGTTATAATGCGACACACGTCATAGTTATATTATGTCATGTAGTTATAATGGGACGCACGTCATAGTTATCTTATGTCATGAGGTTATAATGGGACACACGCCATATTTATATTATGTCACGTGGTTATAATGTGAAACACGTCATAGTTATATTATGTCATGTAGTTATAATGGGACACACGTCATAGTTATTTTATGTCACGTGGTTATAATGTGACACACGTCGTAGTTATATTATGTCACGTGGTTATAATGGGACACTCGTCATAGTTATATTATGTCACGTGGTTATAATGGGACACACGTCATAGTTATATTATGTCATGTAGTCATAATGGGACACACGTCATAGTTATTTTATGTCACGTCGTTATAATGTGACACACGTCGTAGTTATATTATGTCACGTGGTTATAATGGGACACTCGTCATAGTTATATAATGTCATGTTGTTATAATGGGACACACGTCATAGTTATATTATGTCATGTGGTTATAATGGGACACACGTCATAGTTACATTATGTTATATGGTTATAATGGGACACACGTCATAGTTACATTATGTCATGTGGTTATAATGGGACACACGTCATAGTTATATTATGTCATGTTGTTATAATGGGACACACGTCATAGTTATATTATGTCATGTGGTTATTATGGGACACACGTCATAGTTATATTATGTCATGTGGTTATAATGGGACACACGTCATAGTTATATTATGTCATGTGGTTATAATGGGACACACGTCATAGTTACATTATGTCACGTGGTTATAATGGGACACACGTCATAGTTATATTATGTCATGTGGTTATAATGGGACACACGTCATAGTTATATTATGTCATGTGGTTATAATGGGACACACGTCATAGTTATATTATGTCATGTGGTTATAATGGGACACACGTCATAGTTATATTATGTCATGTTGTTATAATGGGACACACGTCATAGTTACATTATGTAACGTGGTTATAATGGGACACACGTCATAGTTATATTATGTCATGTGGTTATAATGGGACACACGTCATCGTTCAGTTTGGTCTTCGTAGTACTGTACTGTTGAAACTCTTTGAGCTGAATAAAGAGTTCGAATTTTCGGTTTCCCAATCAGCAAGCAACCAGTTATTCCTGCTACCACGTCAGTGATACTAAGCAGTCACTGACAGTTTTATTTGGAGTTTAAACTTTTATCGCTTTACAATAAAGTTGGAGAGAGCAATGACAACAAGTGGTGGTCCATTTAGAAGGTCATTCCGCAAGCTCACAGATCGGTCCACTAAGGGTGTGGCTCCACAAAAGTCTTGCATTCAAGACTGGTGGACGAGACCGGAATATGTTTTAACAAATTACAACTAAGTAAACTGGCCACATTTGGTCAGATGACGTCGGTGACAGTCAAGGTTTCATGGTGTTTTACCGATGAGCGCCAGTCGAAGTCAAAATATTATTATTTTTTTCAGCACACAGCCTTTCTATTTAAAAATTATTTTAAATTTTTTGAAAAATTATTTGGTTTTATGGCTGAAAATGTAACACAATTCAAGTAATGGACATCTTAAGAGTAACGGTAACCTAGCAACATCTCGGAGAAACCAAGAATTACCTGACAGAAACCTAGCATTATCTGACAGAAACCTAGCATTATGTGACAGAAACCTAGCATTATCTGACAGAAACATAGCATTATCTGACAGAAACCTAGCATTATCTGACAGAAACATAGCATTATGTGACAGAAACATAGCATTATCTGACAGAAACATAGCATTATCTGACTGAAACCTAGCATTATCTGACAGAAACCTAGCATTATGTGACAGAAACCTAGCATTATCTGACAGAAACATAGCATTATCTGACAGAAACCTAGCATTATCTGACAGAAACCTAGCATCATCTGACAGAAACTTACTATCCTAGTGTCTCATTTGTATTTACTTAGTTTACATGTTTTAATAATTGTAAAGCGCTTAGAGCTTTATGATAAGCGCTATATAAAAATGCCTAAATAAATAAATAAATAAACTTAGCATCTACTCGTGGTAACCATACATCGTATTCGTAGCAAACCTAGCAGCATATCACAGCAAACCTAGCATTATAGCACAACAAATCTAGCATCCTCTCACAGCAAACCTAGCATCATAGCACAGCAAACCTAGCATTATAGCAAGGCAAATCTAGCATCCTCTCACAGCAAACCTAGCATCATAGCACAGCAAACCTAGCATTATAGCACAGCAAATCTAGCATCCTCTCACAGCAAACCTAGCATCATAGCACAGCAAACCTAGCATTATAACACAGCAAATCTAGCATCCTCTCACAGCAAACCTAGCATCATAGCACAGCAAACCTAGCATTATAGCACAGCAAATCTAGCATCCTCTCACAGCAAACCTAGCATCATAGCACAGCAAACCTAGCATCATAGCACAGCAAACCTAGCATTATAGCACAGCAAATCTAGCATCCTCTAACAGCAAACCTAGCATTAAAGCATGCCACAACTAACATCATACTACAGCAGACTTATCATAATATCACGGCAACCAGTCTCAGTGGTTGTGATGATCTTCCATAGGGTTAAAATTTCCTGAGCCACAATCATAAAGTTGATTGCCAATTTACCCATAGGTAACGGGTTGTAATAGATTATGTTTTGTAATAGATTATGTTTTGTAATAGATTAGATTTGTAATGTACATTTTGACAAGTAAGAAAAGACAATATATTATGTACATAAAATAATTATTCTCCCCCTTCCCCTGTAATTCTCGAGTCCGTAAAAAACTTATCAATATTTACATTGAATTGATTAGAGATAAATGCCAACTGTGTCCTTGTTAATACCATGCAATTTAAACTTGCACAGGGGACATATTTCATATGTTGTTAGCGAAGACTCATTGAATATTAAGATTTTGACAAACAAAAGTAAGAGATCATATGAAAGGATATGGGATTCCATAATCATTGTCAGATTTACATACACTTTTCTATAATATACTAAAAATGTTACAATTTGTTCAAATGTTAGTTAATTAGCCAATGAAATTAGATTATAATAAATAATTTATACTTTCTCAACTTACAGGCTAAAGTGAAAAGGTCTTTTCAAACAACTTGACAAGGTGTAGTCTCACTGTAATAATGATGAGTCTTTTCTTACACAGGATTGACTAAGGAGTGCGTCTGTTCTAACAACACACTATGGATTGAGACTATTCTCATAACGCAATCTTTTAAATACCAATGTTTGTTTACGTTGCTAATGACACGTCTCTACGTGGGTTTGATTGAAAACAAACGGGAATTTCTTTTTTGAAGTAGGCTGTAACCATGACAAGATATTGCAGAGTATAGTTTTTTATTAATAGCTTTAACTTATGGCTTTAGAGAGTGATTTAAAAAAAAATGAAGCATACATTGTTAGTAAGGATAAAGATTAATTTTAAAAAAAATATACATTGTAACATTCAGCGTCCATGTACCTGTCAATAATCGAGATAACAGTTTTCATCTGACCCTTGTCCCAACAAATTTGTTTTCATGAGTTTTTCCATAGATCCGTACACGCTTTGAACGTCCTGCAGCAATCTGCTTTATTGAGCAGATCTCTTCACCAAGAATTATGGGAGGAAACACGCGTTTAAGGGAAATAATGTGACTAACTTGGTAAAAAATATTGTTAAAACTTTAGTTGCACAACAGGTAATTGATTTGTTATATGTTGATTGCCACAGTCTGACTCGTAGATGTCATCATTAAACTAAACCCACAAAAGAAATACCCAATGTCACCACTATTCCCAGACATTTGGCCGGAGCCACAGAGCTATATCTCTATGTCTATGACAGGAGCTGTTGGGGAAGGTAGAAGGGCTTACGGTGTCAATGTAATTTACGTCATCTGTGACACGTCACTGGCTGACTGGTTACCGGGTTACCAACTTATGGTTTGTGAAAAGTGTTTGGGGTCTTGAATTGTGTTCTGTTCAGTAGTCGGAAGAAAAATTAAACTAAGCTAACAAGGTTATTTAAAAAAAATAAAATGTTTAAACCGTATCTTAAGTTTGAAAAAATTCAAATACGATGTGTGGTAAGAGTTTTACTATGATGATTAAATATCGTACAATACATGAGGTTAAATGACAACAACATGTTTGGTTAAGAAACTATTATTATTCATTGCTGAACAAAATCTTCTATTCTAGAATCAATAATATACAAACGTTTTAATGTTCATTGATTACAATGTCTACAACGAGGTGTGCAATACATGCACAAAATAAGATCCCCAGGAGCTAGCACTAAATGTGATTCTTATAACGTGCGTTACTTGAATACACGTTTTATCAAGTAACCTAGGTAGATGGCAAGTAACCGTCGCCATTGTTTTGTTAGTAACAAATAGAAATAGTTAGAGCTTGTTTTGGTTGACGTTGATTCATTAAATGGGAGAAAAGTATTGAAAAGGACACCATAGATATGTTTTATGTCATTTAATAATGACATAGAATGAAAGTATCTGTAAGGATGACGAATGTTTGGACTGTCAGAGTTAAAGCTATATGAGCTTGACCATTATTTTATCACGTGACATAGTATAAAATGTCAATATGATTCAATAATCGTATGTGACAATGATATTGTATGTAACGATGACATGACAATGAAATGTAATAGGATATGCCATTTGTAGTTGTTATAATAATGTTATGCTATGTAACCATCCCAAATCATGTAATGCTGCTTTGAACTATGTCTCAATGCATACAATTAGCCAGATATTCTCATTGATAAGATCAGCACCAGTTTAAGAAATGTAGACTGAGGTCACGAAACTGAATGACTTTGTACACCTTGCTGTAAAACTCAACATATCCAATAATCTGCATCTAAAAAAAATAAATATCCAATGTTAGCAAAACCTTGTTGAATATTTTTTTCAAAAGACTTGGCAAAATCTCAAGTCGTCTGTCAATAAAACAAACTAGTTGTATTCCTTAACATGACATAATCTCCCAACGTTATCTCATTTGGAACAAACAGATCAATCTTTTCATTCTACGTCACTCGGGCGATAATATGTATATATTTTATTTATGGTTGAAATAAAGATTAGGTAAGCTGTCATTTGACTGACATAATGAATTCTTGAAAGTTTGACTAACATATGTTTGAATTAATAAATATAGCAAGTAATTTGACGCACCCAGAATCTTGACATGTGTGTGAGCTTAGACTGGTACGATTGGATTTGAATAGAAGCAGAGTTAGATTGTAGAAATGTATGATTGGATTTTGAATAGAAGCAGAGTTAGATTGTAGAAATGTATGATTGAATTTAAATAGAAGCAGAGTTAGAGTGTAGAAATGTATGATTGGATTTAAATAGAAGCAGAGTTAGATTGTAGAAATGTATGATTGGATTTGAATAAAAGCAGAGTTAGACTGTAGAAATGTATGATTGGATTTGAATAGAAGATTAGTTAGTTTGTAGAAATGTATTATTGGATTTGAACATAAGAAGAGTTCGATTGTAGAAATGTATGATTGGATTTGAATAGATGCAAAGTTAGATTGTAGAAATGTATGATTGGATTTAAACAGAAGCAGAGTTCGATTGTAGAAATGTATGATTGGATTTGAATAGATGCAAAGTTAGATTGTAGAAATGTATCAATCTTAAATTATTTAGTTTAGATTGTTACATACATGACTTAATGAAAACATTGCTTCAAAATGAAATATCTTGTGATTCAACACTCACAACACAACAACGAGTTTTAAACTATATCACTGACCGTTTCATTAAATATATTGTCTTTCAACACTCACAACACTACAACAAGGGTTACACTATGTCAATGACCATTTCTTTAAATAACTTGTCATTCAACACTCACAACACAACAAGTTTTAATCTATATCACTGACCGTTTCAAAAAATTTCTTGTCATTCAACTCTCCCGACATAACAATTCTTTTTGAAAGTGTATCAAGGACCGTTACATTTCAACAAGAGTTAACCACCGTCAAAACCAAACCCCTTGACACACATGTATTTTATAACATCAAATTATTTTAGTTGAAATAAGCGTGGCATTCAATGACAGGTCAAATATGCAGTCACATGTACGGAGGAGCCCCCCCCCTCACGACCCTCTTTACCCCATATCAAATATCAATATTTGAAAACGAATGTTCGATAAACTCTATGAAGTAAACATGATTTCTTGGACGTGGTACTGCATAAGAAATTAAACTGGTACTTCAAGCATTCATACATTTACCATAACAATTAAATAATCAACATATGCTGTAGGCAAGCTTTAAGCTCCAAGATCAATAACGACCCTCCAAACAAAACGACATTGACATTTATTAGTGTGAATATAAACGCTAGAGATTACGCTAAATGAGTCACGTGATCTGACCCAAATAGATATATTTGAAGATAGGACATCAAACATTCTATTGGGTATTTGTTCAGTTGAAATATCGATTTTGAGAAGACTTATCATTGTCTAACTACTACTTAACTTTAGGCTTCTTGACATGGTAAATTTTGACATGGTATATTATCAGATATACGCATATGACAAAAGTAAACTTCCCTTATATTATCATATTGTAAATTATCATTTACTTATTAGGCCCTCTCATATTGTAACTTATCATTGACTTATTAGAAATTATAAACCTTGTAACCTATCGTTGATTACTAGAGATTATCATCTTGTGACCATTCATAGACTTATTAGACATAAGCATTTTGAAAAATTTCATTGATTTATGAGACATATGCATTAAATTATTTGCCGTCAATATATTATGTGCTACCATTAGTCTGTGTACTGTCATTATGTTATGGGCTGCCATTAGTCTACGTGCTTTCATTATATTATGTGCTATCATTAGTCTATGTGCTGTCATGTTATGTGCTACTATCATTCTATGTTCTGTCATTATATTATGTGCCACAATTAGTAAGTATACGGTCATGTATTATTAAAATGTGCTACCATTAAACTGTGCACTGTCGTTATATCATGTGGTACCACTAACTATGTGCTGTCATAGTACCATGTGCTACCTTTAAGCTATGTGCTAACTTTCAACTCTGTACTGTCATTGTTGTATGTGCTACCTTTACACTATGTGATGTCAAAACGACTTGTGCAACCATGAAACCATGTGCTGTCATTATAATATGTTCAACCATGTCTGTATAAAATGTTGATAAATAACATTAATTATTGATACAGCTTCATTTCTGTGCTGGCCAGGGTAAGCTCAGAGACGGATAAATCTTTTGTACACCTGGTAAAAACAATAAAAAAAGCCGAGCTATACACTAGAATCGCCGTAACACATATCAAATAAACTATACGTTTGATACGAAACCAAGGAAACTAGAATTAATTGTTTTGCCAATTCAATTGTTTTAATATTTGTGTAACTCTTCATTGTGATTGATTGGGGCACACTGTGATGATAGTTCTCTAAGTCTAAAGCTTGAATTAATTGTTACTGCCATTTAGTCACATATTTGAGAGCTTTAAATAAAGCAAATAAATCATAGATGTCAACAGACTCAAACTTTGTCAAGATTTTTAACACTGTGTTTAATTGGGTTCAGTCCTCCCCAAATAATGACCTCAATAAAGATTTTATCATGTTTAGATGAAATAAAATGATATTTTCTCCACAAGTAACATTAAGCAAATTCACTGAGGTATAAAAGAAAAAATTATTGAAATTCACTTCGACAAAATAGCTGTACATTTTGTTCACCAACTTTAAAGTGAAGCTGTATTTGATTATTTCAGTCTATGTACAAAACAACAACAACTTGGTCCCCATCGGTGCAAAATTCGTTATTTACATCATTTTATTAGAATGCAACATATTGATTTATTGATTTAAATATATTATTATCGATTTCGAAATCTCACTATAATCACAAAGAACGTCGACCAATATCAGAATAGGAGTGCATTCTTTGGCCTGAATCAGTGAAGACGTCATCAAGAATGAAGTACACGGTTTTAATCTTAAACTTGTCCTTGCTTGTAACAGCTATAGGTGCGTCATTACAGTAGGTTGTTATGTTGTAGTTGGTGTTCTCAATGTTCTTGCTTGTTCACTACTGTCATCTGGTTAAAGTTGTAGCTGGCGTGCTCAATGTTCTTGCTGGTTTAATGATGTCATCTTTTTAATGCTTTGCGCTTCAAATCCTTTTGTTATAAAATTAATGTTTTATTTTATTTCATGTCTACTGTTTTTTCCAAAAGGGCCATCCATTAAAGACGTCCACCAATTTTTTGCTATTTTTTACTCCCCCTCCCCTTTGTCCACTTTTTCTTGACCCCCCGTCTAACCCCCCCCCCACCCACCCCATCCC
>CAXITT010000056.1:438939-468474 GCA_964033795.1 Lymnaea stagnalis
AGTCTTCAATTGCTAATTCAATTTGAGTGGCAGTCTCTTCGTCTGATTCGTCTGCCATATTATGCTCACTAGCAGGAATATTGCAATGGACGACCTTATGTTTTTTCATTGCCGCCTGTGATGGGAAATATTTACCGCAGAAACATATTCTCTTGGAAATTCTCCCAGCCACCCATAAACAATAGAGATCAAAAGGCATGCTACTGTAACTGATCGGGCTCCAGACCAATCAGTGCCAGCCTCTGGAACAGTGATCCATAAGTACCACTTCTACTACCAATAGCTGCAGCCATGACGCCTGCTTCATGACTAATCAAAGGTACCGGAGCTGGAATGAAGCGTTTGGGAAATAGTTCATTACAGTTGGTTCGCCTTGCTCCACAGCATGTTACATCATTACATTTAATGATCTAAAGAGAATATTCTCTTGGAAATTCTCCCAGCCACCCATTATGCGTCATATGGCCCCTTTTTCTCATGACCTGTCAGTCATCATATGGCCCCTTTGTCGCATGACCTGTCAGGCCTCATATGTCTCCTTTGTCTCATGACCTAATTTTCTGTTTCGGTTTAATCCTGAAGTGTCAAAGTGTCCTCTTTTTATAGCCATTTTCATTGTTT
Source organism: Lymnaea stagnalis (assembly GCA_964033795.1). Classification (NCBI taxonomy): domain Eukaryota; kingdom Metazoa; phylum Mollusca; class Gastropoda; family Lymnaeidae; genus Lymnaea; species Lymnaea stagnalis. The sequence continues at coordinate 439,561 of CAXITT010000056.1, forward strand.
CTATAGAATAGTAGTTACTATCCTAGTGTCTCATTTGTATTTACTTAGTTTACTTGTTTTAATATTTGTAAAGCGCTTAGAGCTTTATGATAAGCGCTATATAAAAATGCCTAAATAAATAAATAAATAAATATTGAGACTGTTGCACATGATTTCAACACCAACTCACAGAGGGAGATGGAAGATTTGTGCTTGTGCTGCTTGGTTCAACATACTGTGCGTGCACATTATAGCCATCAATGACAGCCTGACCCCTAACTTCAGCGAGTATTTCCCCTGCCTTTTTAAAGTTTGCTTTTTCCAAGTTTTGGTCTATAGTTTTACCATTTGCGTCCAAGTGGGATCCAAAATGATCATGGGGAAGAATGAGGCCTGACAGGTCATGAGACAAAGGGGCCATTTGAGGCCTGACAGGTCATGAGACAAAGGGGCCATATGAGGCCTGACAGGTCATGAGACAAAGGGGCCATATGAGGCCTGACAGGTCATGAGACAAAGGGGCCATATGAGGCCTGACAGGTCATGAGACAAAGGGGCCATATGAGGCCTGACAGGTCATGAGACAAAGGGGCCATATGAGGCCTGACAGGTCATGAGACAAAGGGGCCATATGAGGCCTGACAGGTCATGAGACAAAGGGGCCATATGAGGCCTGACAGGTCATGAGACAAAGGGGCCATATGAGGCCTGACAGGTCATGAGACAAAGGGGCCATATGAGGCCTGACAGGTCATGAGACAAAGGGGCCATATGAGGCCTGACAGGTCATGAGACAAAGGGGCCATATGAGGCCTGACAGGTCATGAGACAAAGGGGCCATATGAGGCCTGACAGGTCATGAGACAAAGGGGCCATATGAGGCCTGACAGGTCATGAGACAAAGGGGCCATATGAGGCCTGACAGGTCATGAGACAAAGGGGCCATATGAGGCCTGACAGGTCATGAGACAAAGGGGCCATATGAGGCCTGACAGGTCATGAGACAAAGAAGCCATATGAGGCCTGACAGGTCATGAGACAAAGGGGCCATATGAGGCCTGACAGGTCATGCGACAAGGGGGCCATATGAGGCCTGAGAGGTCATGAGAAAAAGGGGCCATATGAGGCCCGACAGGTCATGAGACAAAAGGGCCATATGAGGCCTGACAAGTCGTGAGACAAAGGGGCCATATGAGGCCTGACAAGTCATGAGAAAAAGGGGCCATATGAGGCCTGACAGGTGATGAGACAAAGGGGCCATATGGGGCCTGACAAGTCATGAGACAAAGGGGTCATATGAGGCCTGACAGGTCATGAGACAAAGGGGCCATATGATGCCTGACAGGTCATGAGACAAAGGGGCCATATGAGGCCTGACATGTCATGAGACAAAGGGGCCATAAGAGGCCTGAGAGGTCATGAGAAAAAGGGGCTATATGAGGCCTGACATGTCATGAGACAAAGGGGCCATATGAGGCCTGACAGGTCATGAGACAAAGGGGCCATATGAGGCCTGACAGGTCATGAGACGGGCCATATGAGGCCTGACAGGTCATGCGACAAAGAAGCCATATGAGGCCTGACAGGTCATGAGACAAAGGGGCCATATGAGGCCTGACAGGTCATGCGACAAGGGGGCCATATGAGGCCTGAGAGGTCATGAGAAAAAGGGGCCATATGAGGCCAGACAAAGAAGCCATATGAGGCCTGACAGGTCATGAGACAAAGGGGCCATATGAGGCCTGACAGGTCATGCGACAAGGGGGCCATATGAGGCCTGAGAGGTCATGAGAAAAAGGGGCCATATGAGGCCTGACAGGTCATGAGACAAAGGGGCCATCTGAGGCCTTACAGGTCGTGAGACAAAGGGGCCATATGAGGCCTGACAAGTCATGAGACAAAGGGGCCATATGAGGCCTGACAGGTCATGAGACAAAGGGGCCATATGAGGCCTGACAGGTCATGAGACAAAGGGGCCATATGAGCTCTTACAGGTCATGAAACAAAGGGGCCATATGAGGCCTGACAGGTCATAAAACAAAGGGACCATATGAGGCCTGACAGGTCATGAAACAAAGGGGCCATTCGTCGTTCTACCGCATTGTATGCACTGTGACCCGGAGCATGACACGCCATAAAGAAAGCATCAAGATTGTGCTTGGTAAACAATTCATACGCAGAATTCAATGTTTTTGGATAACGTGGGTTCTCGTCCTGGCCTCCGTCAACGGTAATAATAACTCTAGGCTTTACTAATCCACCATTTGTACATGCCACATTCTTTAAAATATCAAGAGAGACAAGTACATAAAAATCTGCAACATGTGATGCAGCAGTACTGGAATCATGTGTCCCATTCCTTATTGATAGGGATGTTGGTCCGGAATAGGTCACACGACCATCCTTGATAATACATGCGGCATAAACTGAAGGTATTAGTTTATGCTTATCTGCCACAACCCAATCATGTTCAGGCAATTGTATACGCTATTCCAGGTGCATTAGAAGTGGTGCCTGCTTTGATGCAGCTGGAAGACCCAAAGGACCTCTAGCCTTGTCGTCTTGGCCAAGAAAGAATGTGCACTGACTGCCCATCAATACTGCCGAATCTTTCAAATAAGCTATAGCTGATCCTGCAAAATGGGCATCTATGTGATCATTGCGCAAATTGTTGGCAGCTTTTATAAGTTTCACTGAACGGTAGTTATGTGCTGCAGTCATGTAGTTGCGTGGTAGAAGACGAAGATAATATGCAGATTGGCTTAGGTTGAACCCAAGACTTAACAGCTCTGAATGTAGATCATCAAGTGTTTTACATGAACGGATCAATTTGGTGCGTCGGCCGTCATCAGCAGCTCCACTCGCAGACACAATGTCGACAATTGACTTCAGCAAGTCAGATTGATGAGTTTCAATGCTAAGCCGACCAAGCTTTTTCCTAGTGAACTTTTTGAGCCTTTTTGCAGCGGAGATATTAGTTTCCTACGCCTTCTGGCAGCAATAGCCTTGAATTTCACAATGTTAGTATCATTATTACGTTTATATTTGTGCCAAAGTTTTTACAAATTCTGATAAGCTAATTCTTTTTTTTTAAATCATGACAGGCAGAAATGTTCTAAGCTTTAAATTTAAATTCTAAATAAAATTGTTCCATTGTGGTCGAACGCGTCTACCGTCTACCGCATGTTTTTGTTATTTTTTATTGGTTGATTGTGAATAGGTCAAGGCCAAAGGTATTAGCGACGCATATTTTAATAAAATTTACATATTTTAAACCCTGGATGTTTATTTTAGGCCTGCTTTTAATAATCTTTTTGAATAAATCGTGTCTAAATTTTGCCGCATTTGTAAAAAAAATAATTGTTTTTAGATTAAGATAGTATTTTTAAATTGAAATATATTTTTACATTTTTCGGAAAAATAATTTTTTGTCCTGTATCTAATTTTTTAACAAAAAATAAAGTCAAATTCAAATATCTCAGTCATTTTTTAACCCCAACACAAAATAAAAATCATTAAAGATTTTCTTGAAAAACTCTAAGAATTTAACAAAACTGTTATTTGAGATTTTATTGTATTTGACAAATCAAACTTGAACAAAATATTTTTAAAATAATATTCAATCGTATTAATTATTTATATTGAAAAAATCGTTTCTAAATTTAACCACTCAGTTTGTGAAAGATTGTTTGGGTTTGCACCCCAACTCTTTTGTCATTAAACTAGACGTTTTCGGCAGTAAATTTATGCAAAACTACTACACTAAAAAAACACTACAATGTGGGCACCCACTTTGTCCTAAACCCTCTCCCCCCCCCCATTTGTCCACTTTAGTCCACTTTTTGCTGAACCCCCCTCCCCCATTTTGTGTGGACGTCTTTTATGGATGACCCCTTCCAAAATTCATTTCAACCAATTCCCTTTTGAAAGCCATCTTAATTCAGTGTTAAGTAAAAGTTTCTCACAGTCTGCATTGTCTTTCAAAAAATAGCTTTAAGAGACTTTCACATTTGGCATTAGCTTTAATTGCATTTATATACTTTAGAACTGAACTTAGTATTTCATTTAGAACAGGCGAAATGCTTTTAGCTACCGTTACCAAGTTTTCCCTGTAAATAACACAATGCTCATGTTGCAGCAGACATTTCATTGCCCACTGAGACTATTGACTACTTTTAAACTTCACAAATTATTATAACACTTTAAACAAACGAAGTGGCTTTTCGGACCCGGGTCCGCGAAGTGATGATCACTTTTTATAACATTCCTTCTGCGACTCGTGGCTCCCAATTCGTTATGTCCTTCTATGAGCCATATGAATAAAATGACCAACAAATACTCCTTCATGAAAAGATAGATATTGCCAAATCTCAGTATACATACACTTGATTAACAATACTGAAATTATACCGAAGGGTACTGAACTCACGATATTCATTCATCTGGGACCGATTGCCCCAGTTTATTTTGCCGTACTATATAATCTTTATAAATATCAGTAGGCTTAATACTCCTACATGAATGTATCTTGACCAACCTTAGTACATATTGTAAGGAAACCTTGCTTACTCTCTGCTATCTTCATCTATATCTGACATCCACTAAAGAAACAACTCAGGCGATAACAATTGATGATTATAGTCTTGTTCTTTATTAGGCTGATACTTCGCTTATACTTTCTCTCATCTCGCAACTCTGACTGCCCTCTTCTCATACCGTCCGAGTTCTCCCTGCTATGTTCGCTTCTCTGTCCGGCCCCGTTCTCCCATTCCGTCCAGAGGTCCCTATTTATAGGTCCCTGGGTCTGTACTTGCGCCGCCCCTTTTCTCAGTCGGGTAACGTCGTCCCAGGGAAATGCCCTGGTCAGATTGCCGGTACCGCCACAGGCGCTTTATCCTTCGATCGTAATCCCTGGTCAGATGGCGCCGACTGTACCTGGTCAGACGGCCGGTAACCCTGGTCAGACGCCCCCGGCGCCGTCGTGATCCGAACTCTCCACAATCCCCGGCGCCGTCGTGGTCCCGTCGTGGTCCGAACTCTCCACAATATACACTTGATTATATATATTGAAATACCGAAGGGTACTGAACTCATAATATCCATACCTCTAGGACCGGGTATCCCAATCAGGATTGGTAACCCAATGGGAAGGGTATCCCAATGGGATCGCGATACTCCTCGGAACGGAATACCGATAGGATCGGGATCCCTCAGGAATTGGGGTCCAGAGGGACCGGGAGTCCATTCCAGGCCAAGCCCGGTATATTGGCGAGTTGAATTATACAACAGGTGCACTGCATTGTATCCATAGATTATTCAGTTGATGTCTCGTACCAACTAATCGCTGACTTATCAAACATATGTAGTGGTCAACGAAACATAAGCTCATCAAACATGTGTAGTGGTTAACAAAGCATAAGCTCATCAAGCATGTGTAGTGGTCAACAAAGCATAAGCTCATCAAGCATGTGTAGTGGTAAACTAACCATAAGCTCATCAAGCATGTGTAGTGGTCAACTAAGCATAAGCTCATCAAGCATGTGTAGTGGTCAATTAAGCATAAGCTCATCAAGCATGTGTAGTGGTAAACTAACCAGAGCCTTGTCAAAAATATGTGATGGTCAACATATCACTTACCTACCAAACAGAAATCTTGTATTAACAAATCTTTGGCTAAACAAACGAATTTGGTAAAAATGGTATCATTTGCTTATCATCATTCATTTTGCTGTCCTCTCAGACATGGGCGCCTGCAGGAGGGCCCCCCTGCATTGATTGGATAAAAAAAAAGTAGAGTAACATATACAAAAAATGTATTAAAGTAAAGAACAAATAAAGAGAAAGTAACTAAGCTGACGTCATGTCCGTTCGTTCACCATACAAATACGCTACAGTAAATTACCACTGTAAGTGTGATCGCTGCCAAGAAACGTTGCTCCACGGCAGCCGTTTCACATTACTGGTTGCTCACTCTACCACTGTAAGTGTGATCGCTGCAAAGGCATTACCACAGCGGTTAGAAATGACCTCGCGGTGGAGGTCATTGAGTCCAACCGTTACGCAAACACTGACACGTTGTCGGTTAAAGTCACTAAATGTGGGAAAAAGTTCGCCGTGACGAACATTTAGAACTCTCCGTGAAATGCGATCACGATCCCCACCACGGGGAGGCGATCTTTAAAAGGACTATTATTGCAGGATATTTTAATGCCAAATCCCCCATGTGGAAGTTATCTGGAGAGGAACGTCTCCGTTAAGCTGGTGGAAGAGGTCTGCCTTGAGACCAATCTTATAAGACTCCAGGACGAAAAGAGTGAGCCCACTCTTCTTCACTACTGCCACGGAACGGAATCAAGGCCAGATCTGATGCTCGTGTCCGCTGATCTCGCGGGACATCAGAATCTTAAAGTACTGGTGGAAATCGGGAGTGACCATCTTCGCTTTTACTGGAGATTGACTTAGGTCAGGCCAAAACCAAGTGCGATAAAAGCACTGAGGAGGGCCAACTGAGGAAATTTTGAAAGTAAGTGCGAGACTAAGCTCTGACTTATAGCAGTCGACGTGGCCGACTCAGACATAGATGTTGCTTTTGAGGAGTTTAATGGCGCAATCCATGAGATCGCCCGTATGACGATCATAAGAACGACGGGAAGCGGCCGTACAAGCTCTTTTGGAACAAAGAGCTTGGAAAACTCATGAAGCAAAGAGCAAAAGCTCGGAATGAACTCGCGAGAAAGAAAACACCCACTGCTCGTGCAGGCTACAATCAACTTACGTCTGAAATCCGGGCAAGCTGTTCAAAAGGCGAACACATCGAAGTGGGTAAGTGCATGTGAAAAACTTGATCTCCAGGACGGCCGGAAGGTGTGGTATCTGCTCGGAAGACTCTCTGGCTCGGGAAAGGCCAAAAACCCGCAGCCGCTACTGTCAGACAAAGGCGTCGAGGCGAGCGACGCAAAAAGGGCACATGTACTCAACGTTCACTTCGCCAAAGTGAACAAGAAGGCAAAAGAGACTCTAGAGCATCGAGAGATCCGCCATCTTAGGAAAAGGGGAGCTCGTATCCAGCGTACTGGACCCCACCCTGAGATTTTCACAACCCCCTTCACAATGGAGGAATTGCGTAGTGCGCTTGATAAGTGCTTGGCGGCGAAAGCACCAGGTCCCGACAAAGTTCACAATGAAATGTTAACCCATCTGGTTAAACAGGGGAGGGAAATTCTGCTGGCTCTCATAAACCGAACTTGGACTACAGGTATCTTATCGAAAGTGTGGAAGCAGACCATAGTGGTTACCGTACGGAAGGAAGGTAAACCAGGCAATTCGCCGAGTAGCTTCAGGCCAATATCGTTAACGTCTTGTGTTGGAAAAGTGATCGAGCGAATGGTATATGGGCGACTCTACTGGTTTTTGGAGAGTAACAAGTGCCTACCACCGACGCAAGGTGGCTTCCGTAAGGGTCGTCAACCCATGGACCAGGTAATCCGTCTTGTTCAGTCCATGACCAATGAGCTCCAAAAGAAAAATCACACGGTTGCAGTTTTCTTTGACCTCAAGCAAGCGTACGACCGCATGTGGCTCACAGGCCTCATGTATAAGTTCCAGAAACTTGGGATCTCTGGCCTAATGTCGGTGTGGGTGACGGACTTTCTCAAGAACAGGACTTTTGCCACGCGGGTTGGTAATAGTTTGTTGAGGCGGCTTGCTCTGGAGGACGGACTCCCCCAAGGATCCGCCCTCAACTGCACTTTTTTCTTGGCGTACGTATACGACTTGCAAGAGGGCTTAGTTTCCGATAACGCGATGTTTTTGGATGATTTAGTAATTTGGACCTCTGGAAAAGACCTCAATCATCTGCAGAACCAGCTGCAAAATGATCTGCATAGCATCGAAGCTTATTCGAAAATGGTTTTGAACACCGAGAAGACGGTTTACTCTAAGTTCACGAACGGAAGAAAGGAGCTTAAGGTTGATGTTAAGATCTCCGTAAACGGAAAAGATCTGGTATGGGACAGGACACCAGTTTACTTGGGGGTAAAGTTGGACCAGAAACTCCGACTTCATAACCATGTACACGAACTGTGTGCCAAAGCCTCACAAAAACAGGGACAGGTGAAAAAGTTGGCCTGTACTAGATGGGGCGCAGATGCAAGTCTACTGAGATCGCTCTATCTTAGCAATGTGAGTGGGGCCATTGACTACATTTTGCCTGTCCAAACCTTCGCGAGCCGCACGGCTTCGGAGGAACTGGACCGCATCCAAAAACGAGCTCTAAGGTTTGTGTGCGGTGCAATACGGACCACGCCCACGGCGGCGGTGGAGGTCATGTCAAATGTTGAACCGCTCGAAGTCAGGCGGGAGAAGACAGTCCTTACGATGGTGGAACGATGCCGGCGCATGGAAAGGGAACAAACCTGTTTCCAATTGCAAGACAATTGGGTAAAAAAGTCCAGGTTGAAGAGACCATCCTTCATGGACACGGTGCACAGTCTTGAAGAAGACGTAATTTTACCCGGAAACAGGGAGAAAGTGAAAGTGATCCCCGCGTGGGGACCTCACAAAAGCCTATCGCGGCCAGACATTCGACTAGACATGATTGACACCAAAGCCAGCAAAGACAGTCCTCAACCAGAACCATCAGAGGCTGTACGTAACACGATTGAAGCCTACCCCAACAGCCTGGTTAAAGTCTTCACAGAGGCTCGTGCTTTACGAGAGAAAAGCGTAGTGGCTATGGTGCCCTCATCCAGTATCCCGCAGAGATAGCCCCACCCGAGGAGCTATCTGGCCCAAGCGGAAGTAATGCAATGAGCCTCGATGCGGAATTGGGGGGGGGGGGGGATATTGGTGAGATCAAAAATTGTCACAGCCGTTTTGGAAACAGTAAACTCCATTCATGCGAAAGGCAGTTAATTAAGAAGCATATGAACATCAGCGTACAGAAAAGCTGGACGCAATACAGAGCAGCAGGTACATGAAACAGCAGGTGCAGGAATAGCGGGTAGAGGAACATCGAGTACAGGAGTGGTTACAGAAAACAGCAGGTACAGAAAACATCAGATACAGCGGTAGAAGCGGGTTGCAGGAATATAACACTGGAGGGTATCTCAACTGGCGTACTTGGTGGCAGGTAGCACGCAAACTCCGGTAGACAGGCATGGTACAGGAACAGCGGGCAGAGACACTATGGTAATAATACGCTTGATGGATGAATTGGGTGCAAGTTTCAACTTCAACGAGCCCCCTTGTCAAATAGTAGGCCTGATGCCAAATAGTTGGCCTGATGTTGAATATTCTGGGTCATATGAAATATTTCGATGATTGTCTGATTCTGGCTACGTTGAGATGTCATGTACTCCTTGGTCATACTGACTAGTTCGATTCAACCACCACCACAGCTTCATGGTCCATAAAGCGTTTATTTCTGACAGCGTTCAAACATCAATATTGTTCACATCGCGCTGAGATACAAATCCAATCTATAACAATATTCTACTCAGCAAAACTTCTGCAAGTGACTCTATCTAAAAATGATACATCTCGTGTCGCTCACACTATCTCACACACTGCTCAAAGTCTCTAGTTCACTCTCACGTCCGTGACTTAGTACAGCCACCGTCCGTGAACATAATTCAACACCTCTCAAATTATTTGTCTTCCTTTTATACCCCACATTTCACCCACCCGTCCCTTACTTGGCAACAGTTCACCGTCATTCACATCCGCAACTGTCACAACATCACAACATCAAAACATCACAACATCACAACATCACAACATCAAAAAACAACAAATTCTCGCTGATTTCATAATCTTGACAGCGACCATTGATTGATGTTAGTTTGTGTCAAGAGGGCTATTGAACCAAAAGGGGAATGAGATGGTGTTTGAGTGTCTGTGTGTGGTAAGAGAGATATTGAACATAAAATGGGAATAAGATGGTGTTTGAGTGTCTGTGTGTGGTAAGAGAGATATTGAACCAAAATGGGAATGAGATGGTGTTTGAGTGTCTGTGTGTGGTAAGAGAGATATTGAACCAAAATGGGAATGAGATGGTGTTTGAGCGTCTGTGTGTTGTAAGAGAGATATTGAACATAAAATGGGAATGAGATGGTGTTTGAGTGTCTGTGTGTGGTAAGAGAGATATTGAACAAAAAGGGGAATGAGATGGTGTTTGAGTGTCTGTGTGTGGTAAGAGAGATATTGAACCAAAATGGGAATGAGATGGTGTTTGAGTGTCTGTGTGTGGTAAGTGAGATATTGAACACAAAGGAGAATGAGATGGTGTTTGAGTGTCTGTGTGTGGTAAGAGAGATATTGAACAAAAAGGGGAATGAGATGGTGTTTGAGTGTCTGTGTGTGGTAAGAGAGATATTGAACCAAAATGGGAATGAGATGGTGTTTGAGTGTCTGTGTGTGGTAAGAGAGATATTGAACAAAAAGGGGAATGAGATGGTGTTTGAGTGTCTGTGTGTGGTAAGAGAGATATTGAACCAAAATGGGAGTGAGATGGTGTTTGAGTGTCTGTGTGTGGTAAGAGATTTATTGAACAAAAAGGGGAATGAGATGGTGTTTGAGTGTCTGTGTGTGGTAAGAGAGATATTGAACCAAAATGGGAATGAGATGGTGTTTGAGTGTCTGTGTGTGGTAAGAGAGATATTGAACAAAAAGGGGAATAAGATGGTGTTTGACTGTCTGTATGTGGTAAGAGAGCTATTGAAAAAAAAGGGGAATGAGATGGTGTTTGAGTGTCTGTGTGTGGTAAGAGAGATATTGAACCAAAATGGGAGTGAGATGGTGTTTGAGTGTCTGTGTGTGGTAAGAGATTTATTGAACAAAAAGGGGAATGAGATGGTGTTTGAGTGTCTGTGTGTGGTAAGAGAGATATTGAACCAAAATGGGAATGAGATGGTGTTTGAGTGTCTGTGTGTGGTAAGAGAGATATTGAACAAAAAGGGGAATGAGATGGTGTTTGAGTGTCTGTGTGTGGTAAGAGAGATATTGAACCAAAATGGGAGTGAGATGGTGTTTGAGTGTCTGTGTGTGGTAAGAGATTTATTGAACAAAAAGGGGAATGAGATGGTGTTTGACTGTCTGTATGTGGTAAGAGAGCTATTGAACAAAAAGGGGAATGAGATGATGTTTGAGTGTCTGTGTGATGTAAGAGAGAGATTGCAACAGAGATGTGTGAGCTGGTGTTTGATTATATGTTTGTGTTGTGCGATATTGTCATTACCAAACATATTTAAATTAAAAGATAAAATAAACTAGATGACAGGGTAAAAAAATCCTTATTTTTTCATTGTTGTCAGGAGGCATCGAATGATATGTTGTGCTCAAGCTTACCACACTTTTATACAGTACTAGCGAGTACCCGGCATGCGTTGCAATGCCACTCAAAGAAAGAACGTGTTTGCATGTTAATTATGTTTCTTCAAGAGCTTTTAAATGCTCAAAGTTTTTCTTGTTTTTCCATCTGGTATATACACGAATAAATCAGAAGATTTTCCGATGCGAGAGCAAAGCCACATACATCTGTTCATGGGCGAAGCATGGGTTTTCAAAATTTAGTCTGCAAACTTGTAGCGATTGTCCCTGTGCTTTGTAGATAGTCATTGTAGACGCGTGTCGCATCGGAAACTGTAGGCGTTTAAATGCAAATGGCATGTTTTGGAATCATTGGGGTGAATGGCAAAAGTACATCACCTAGTTTAAATTTTCCATTTAAAATAGTAACTTCAATGGAAACAATTTCGGAAGATTCATTTGAGCAAATGTACCGTACCTAATGCATCAATATCAAAGTGCGTTTCTCGTTGCAAATCAAGAGCAAAAAGTTTGTTTGCAGATCGATTCCGAGAGGTCATTCCCCACTCATGAATCATCAATCGATATGAATAGTATTTCATGGCACTGACTTTTCTCGTTTAGTGCCCGTATTGATATGACAACGTTGATCGATTTGTTCGTCAGTATTCCCCATGAAATCATTTGAAGACATTTGGGATCTGTGTTTGGCATTGGCATCAGAGATCCAACACGATGGTAAATTTGGCCTTGCACTTTAATTAAAATGTTGGCATGTATTTCTCGCGCACGATATTTGTTGCACCGAACGATGTCATTTGGAAACATGAATTGCACATTTGCGAATGTTTGCCAAGAAATGTTTCGATTGGCTATTGTCACCTGATACCAACGTTGATAATGGTTCCGATGGTGAATGTAATTCTGGCAATTTCATTTTCCCATCCGCGCATCGAATTTCAGGTGTTTCGTTTTTAAATTTGAGGGCACTGCAATACACGCATAATTGATCTATTTTTCCAATAACCACACTTGGATTAAGACTGTAATCATAATTAGCATCGTAATTGAAAGTACTAAGATTTAATTCAGCGTGCAGTGTTCGTCTGGATCGAGCAGTGCGTACTCTATTGGAATCCAGTCTTGTTTCTTGCTGCTCGAATGATTCAGACTAACGGGTTTCAGCATTGCTTACTCGGCTGGTTTGATTCTTGGTTTCTGTTGCTCGACTGTTTGAGGTGAACGGTATTGAGCCATTCGTACTCGAGTGGATTCTAGTCTTGCTTTCCATTGCTCAACTGTTTCGAAAGATCGGGACTACTTTTCCTTTCTTGCTTGAGGTTTAGATTGACCCAAAACTTTTTGTTTGTGTGGCATAATTCATTTGACAGCGAAATTATTGCTTTTTGACATCTGTTATTAGCAATGGTATTTCACAATTAACGCAACTTTTAGGTCACAAACAAAATGAAATATCGCTATTGGTATTTGATTCAATTAATGTACAATATTCCTAACGTTAATAATTTTCACACGTTAGGATCTCCCATCTTTTTACATGAAAACCTTGCACAATATGTACGTTCATTGTTGGCAGAAGATTTCGAGTTGTATAGTTTCTCATTAATTTATAAATCGTAAATTCCAGCGGTAAAAAATGAACATAGTTCAATACCTACGTTGTCAAGTGTGTTATTTAATTACTTGAGAAACCATCGATTCATGTAAAATGCATTTACATAACACAAAACAACTCCGAAATTATAAGACTCTATTCAAGAAATACTCTTAGTTGAAAAAAAACAAACAACCGTGATTTTGATGTCATATCCGATTCTAAAGTACGTCAAAAAATGCAAGCTTATTTACACAAATAACAAAATGTACTAAATTTGATAAATTTGCCGGCGGATTCAATTACTTCCACACATGCAATAGCTCTGTTTGAAATTATAGTTATAAAGCTCTTAGAAGAAAATATGAAATTAGGGTCACTGGCCCAGACGGAATATTGTAAAATGTTTTTTCTAATTTAGAAGCATTTTCGGTAGTGCGCATTTCACTTGACCCATTTTTATCACAATCGAATGAATGGAATAGAAATGCATACGATAATTATATAGATAATAGAAGTGTGGAAAACGAATTTAGGGCCCCCCGCCACAAATTGAATATTGTAGAATTGTTGTATTACTTCAGAAACCTACTTAATATGTCACACACTCAATTTAATATCACTGTTTGTATTTGATTAAAAAGCTATCCATCTATGCATTAGCTCTGTTTGAATTTATAGTTGTATAGCTTATATAGAAAAAACGAACATAGGACCCCTGGCTAAAAACGGAGTATTTTAAAATGGTTGTAATCATTTAAGAAACCTTTGCGGGCGTGCGCACAACATCTCTCTAAAATTTTATCGTATTCTAATAATGTAGAGGAGCGCATACGGAAATTATTTTTTTATAAAGCTCCTAATGTAAGGAAAAAAACACGAATTTGGGGCTAATTGCCAAAAAAAAACCGGAATAATTTTGAAGGGTTATAATGGCTTATAAAAATGCTCTGGCTTATGGACAACAACTCACCTCAGTTTTATCGCAAGCGCTTGAATGATGTAGGAGCGCATACGGTTTGAAAATATATTTATATAACACATATAAGGAAAGACGAATATAAGGCCCCTGGCTAAAAACTGAATATTTTAAAACGGTTGTAAAAATTTAGAAACCTTTATGGACATACTCTCAACATCTCGCTAAGGTTTTGTCGGAATCAGATAAATGGCGTAGGAGCGCATGTGGAAAATATTTTGTACAAAGCTAACATAAGAAAAAAAAAAGAATTAAGGGTCATCGGCTACGAACGGAGCACTTGATAAGGCTTTTAATAACTTACTTAAATGGCCATTTTTCTGGACAACAACTCACTTAAGTTTTGTCGCAATGGCATGAATGGTGTAGGTGCGCATACAAGACATACAGACATACAGACATACAAACATCCATTTTTACATATATAGATGTGCAACATTTATCAATGATATTTACTTATTGTAATCTTTTTTATTTCCCATTGTTTGAATACAACTTTCCATTGCCGTCAATGTGTTAGTGATAAAAGATAACTCAAAGTCATGTGGCCACTACATAAAGACACACATAACATCTAGTGGACATTGTGTAAATGTGAAATTTTAAGTCAAGTGACCAATACATCATGGTACAACATCTAGTGGACATTGTGTAAATGTGCAATGTTAAGTCAAGTGACCAATACATCATGGTAAAACATCTAGTGGACAGTGTGTAAATGTGCAATGTTAAGTCAAGTGACCAACACATCATGGTAAAACATCTAGTGGACATTGTGTAAATGTGCAATGTTAAGTCATGCGACCAATACATCATGGTAAAACATCTAGTGGCCATTGTGTCAATATGCAATGTTAAGTCATGTGACCAATACATCGTGTTACAACATCTAGTGGACATTGTGTAAATGTGCAATGTTAAGTCAAGTGACCAATACATCATGGTAAAACATCTAGTGGACATTGCATCTAATTGTAATAGTGATGAATCTTTTCATACACAGTATTCTATTAATTTCATCTTTAGAGTACGTCTGTTCTCATAACACACAAAGGAGTGAGAGTATTTTTATAACGCAATCTTTTTTAAGTACCAATGTTTGTTTACGTTACCGTCGTCTAGCACGTTGCTAATGACGCGTCTTTACGTTGCTCGATTCAAAACAAACGGGAATTTCTTTTTTGAAGTAGGCTGTGATCATGACAAGATATTCCAGAGATTAATTGTTTTATTAATAGCTTTAGCTTATGACTGTAAAATATGATTTTAAACAAAAAATTAAATGACGCAGATATTTTTAATAAGGATAAAGATTAAGAAACAAATATCTGCATTCTAACGGTCAGCATCTATGCTACTGTCATTAATCGAGACATTCCATTTTATCTCACCCTTGTCCCAACAATATTTGTTTTCATTAGTTTTTATTTTGATCGGTACCAGCTTTAAAAGTTCTGCAGTAGTTTTCTTTATTGAACAGATCGTGACACTTCAATCTACAAAGTGCAGTCTTTGTACCAAGCGTTATGTGAGAAAACAAGGCTATTAAGGGAAATCATGTATCTAACTCCGTAAAATACAGTTGAGAGGTCAGTGGGACAACTTGTCATTGATTTGTTAAATGTTGATAACCGCAGTCTGACTCATCGTTGTAAACATTAAACTAACCCTACAAAAGGAAAACTAAAAGTCAGCACTATTCCCAGACTATGGACTTGGAGGGGTGGGGGAAGGTACATTACGTCAGATGTGACTCACTGTAAGACTGGCTACCGGGTTACCAAACTATGGGTTGTGAAACAGGCTTGGTTACTTGAACTGTTTTCTGTTTGGATGTCGGCAGAAAATGTATTCTAAACTAAAATGGTTATTTTAGAAATGTTAACCTATAAACCAAATCTTTCAGTTTCAATAATTTCAAATATGATTTTTGGTAAGAGTTATGTTAATATGATAAATTCCCATAAAATACATGACGTAAAACAACAAAAATATCTTTGGTAAAGCAACAAATATTATTCATTGCCTAACTAGAGCTTTTATGCTAGAGTCAATAATTTGCAAATACCTGTAAATGTTCATTAATCACAATGTTCAAGATAAAGTGTTCAATAGATGCACAAAATAAAATCCCCAGAAGCTATAGCACTAAATGAGATTCTTATCAAGTGCGTTACTTGAATACACATTTTATCAAGTAACTAAGGTAGACAGGAAGTATCCATCGCCATTGTTTGCAGTTATTTTTAGTAGCAAATAAGTCGTTAGGACTTGTTTTAGTTGACCTTGATTTATTAAGCGGGAGAAAGGTATTAATAATGACACCATAGGTATGTTTTATGAAATTTATTAATGCCGTAGAATAACAGTATCTATAAAGGTGACGTATATTTGTGATGTCAGAGTTTATTCCATTTGGGTATGGCAATGGTTTATCACGTGACCATCGCATTCAATGTCCCTATGATTTAATAATGGTATGTGACAATGATATATTATTTAACCATGACATGACAATGAAATATAATATGGTATGTCATTTGTAGTTGCTATGATAATGAAATGTGACCTTGTTATGCAACCATTTCAAATCATATAATGGTGGTTTCAACTATGACTCAAAGCAAGCAATCTACTGTGTGCTATTCTCATTGATAAGATCAGCACCAGTTTAAGAAATGTCAACTTAGATAACGTTACTGATTGATTGTGTCTTTACACCTTACTGTAAAACTGAAAATAACCGATTATTTGGAAATAAAACAAAGATCAACTCTCCTGAATAGGAATTTTTTTTTCTTCAATCCAATCTTCGCAAAGTTTTATTTTCTTTCAAAAGATTTTGCAAAATCCCAAAACTTCTGTCTATAAATTCAACTTGTTGTATTCACTCACATAAAATATTATCCCAATATTATTTAATTTGGAACCAATCGATCGTGTCATTCTGCGTCAATCGTGCGTTCCAATGTCGATTTTTTTTTAATTAATGATTGAAATAAAGATAAGGCATGCAGTCAGGAGATTTCACGTTCAAGAGCTTTTAAGATTATTTTAGAATCGTATATATTGGAATTACTAAATATAGCAAGTAGTTTGGTGTAACTAGAATTATGACATTTTTGAAAGCTTAGACTATATCTCTGTTATGACTAGAGGTAGAGTCAGATTGTAGAAATGTATCCGACTATATTATGTTCATGTAGATTTGTACATACAATAATTAATTTTAAACATGGCGTATGACTTAACTATCTCAATTACCGTTACGTTAAATATCATGTAATTCAACAGTACCAAAACAGCAATAAAGTGTAAAATGTAAAATAAATCAATGATTGTTTTAGAAAATGGAAGTTCTCTACTAATTGTTGCGACTAGATATTACCTTTGATTACTCGAGGTGTGTGTTTAGAGATTAATTAGTTAGTGAACGCTCTTCCCACGCTTGACTTGGTGACGTATTTGTATGCTTGTTAGGACGTATTGTCTGCTCTGTTTTGTGACCTAAATTTAAGTTGTGTTACAGTTTTGAAAGGAACTTGTTGGAAGAATGTTGTGTTTTATTTCTGTCTAATAATGAGCTTAGCTATTCATGAGTTAATGAAATGTACAGTCTGTAAATATAATTATAGATTAAAGTTGTATAGATCATGTGAAAGGACTTGAGTTGAGTCAGTGCTATTACGACGTATGAACAACGTGTAAAGAACTTAATGCATTAAACCAATCTAGCATACAAAAGGATTTTAACAACAGTTACATCTTAGCAAAGTCCTCCCCCCCCCCAACTTTTTACACACTTTTTATGGACAAAAATCAAGTCTTTACGTTGAAATAAGCTAGCTATTCAAATACGGGTTGAATTTACAGACACTTGAGACAAAATTCATACTCCCCCTTCCCTATTTCAAACATTGTTTTAAAAAAAAATTGATATATTAAGACAAGATAAGAACCTTTTATTGATCCAAATAAATGGAAATGTTTTTTGATTGCATTATACATTTTCAGGACATGAATTAAACACAAATGAACGATACTATGAAAGAAATGCTGAGCAATGACAGACACATGAACAATACTATGAAAGAAATGCTGTGCATTATTTACATAAATCATATTGTATTTTTAACTTAGGAACTGTAACAAATGTCAATGATCCATTACTGTTTTTGTGGCTAAATAATGGTTCGCAGTGAAGGACATTCATATTTTATTACGCATCACAAGTTTACAAGATAAACGGGGAAAAATCACGAGTTTTTGTTTTACTTCCTCGTGTAAATTTCTAAAGGAAAAACGGTCATGTGTTTTTATTTTATGATTAATTTTTAATATTTCTTTTTACGTTTTACCATTTAATGCCCCTGGATCTATTAAAATTAATCACGTTAAGTTAAGTGAAAGTAAATTTGTTTCAGACAAACACACATTTCAAATTAAAGAATACTTTCCAAAACTAAGTCATATTTTCTCTCAAGTTCCACAACCTTTAACAACGAAGCCGATACAAACACAAACGTTATTTTCAGAAATGGACCAAGAACACAGATACACTTTATATCATAGCTCACTAGATGTTACGATCACAAATATAATTTTAAACTACATCTATACCTTCAGATCTTACTATGTGTCACAATAAAAAAAAAAAACTGATCTAAAACTATATCATTGCCTTGAGATCTCACAAGATGTCACAATCACAAACTTGTTCATCAACTAAATCTTTTCCTTATGATCTCATTAGATGTCACAATAACAAACTTGTTTATGACTAAACATTTTCCTTTAAATCTCACTAGTTGCTACATTCACAAACCTGTTCATGAACTACATTTAGACTTCATTTTATTGTTATCCCAATCAAAAGAATCAATCACTCTATTGTATGTGAACTGTATCCTATAAAAACGTTCAATTTTGCATTGGTTTTTAGCTTGGTAAAATTATAGCGTAAATAAATATATTTTTTAAAAATAAACACTACCCAACTCAAGTAATTAACATGGACAGTGTATTTATGCAAGGAATTTGACACAGCTGTTGGACAAAAACAACTCAGGAATGGTTTAATAACTTGGATCATGTAGAGATAGCTAACCTAATTAACAGCCTAAAACCCGACATCATCTTGGGCTCAGAAACATGGCTGAATCCCTCCATAGCAAACGCAGAGGTTGTACCAGATATATACAAAGTATTTCGTCGAGACAGAAAAGACAGAGGAGGAGGAGTGCTTGTTGCAGTCCATCACAACTTGGACTGCCACGCTGTTCCAGAACTCGATGTTGACGACTGCGAGATCCTGTGGGTAAAATTGAAACTAAAGGGTAGACGCACACTCTACGTGTGTGCCTATTATCGACCAAATACAGCAGATGAACCAAGCCTGAGGAGGTTCGAGGTATCGCTTCACAGAGCAACACAGTCAAAAAACGCTTTTCTCCTTATAGGGGGGGATTTTAACTTTCCTGGTTGGAATTGGCAGATTCCTGCCTTGAAGCCCAAGTCCCCATACCCTGTTCTACACTCAGAATTCATGGAGATAATTAACAACCATGGTCTGGAACAGCTGGTTAAAGAACCCACGAGGGGGGAAAACACTCTTGACCTACTCCTCACCAATTGTCCACATCGTGTCCAAAAAGTTGAGGTCATCCCCGGGATTTCGGACCACAGCATTCCTTATTGTGAATTTCAGGTCAACACACTAAAAATGAAACAAATCATTCGAGAAATCCCAATTTATGCCAAGGCAGACTGGGATGGCCTAAGGATTGCAACCACAGAGCTAAGCTCAAACATGAAGGTGATTCAAGGTACAGCGACAACAGACGAGCTGTGGGAGAAGTTCAAGACTACAATCACTGATGCAGTGAAGAAATTTATACCACACCAAATCACCAAACCTAGGATAAATCAGCCATGGGTCACGGCTGAAATCCGTAGGCTCATCCACAGGAGAGACCGCCAATACAAACGCATGAAGAAAAATGGCTCGATGGAACTGAGAGAGGAGGTACTGAGACTCCGCCGAACCATTCAACGCTTATTGCGTAGATCGTATTGGAACTACATGAACGGCATCTTCTCAGAGGAAGACACCCCGACCAAAGATGTCAAGAACAAGCGCTTCTGGAGCTATGTGAAACACCAAAAGTCCTCAAACGCTGGAGTTTCCCCCTTGAGGTGGGATGGCCAATTGACATCTGACCCAAAAGCACAGGCGGAGATACTCAATCAGCAGTTCCAGTCGGTCTTTGGTGACGGTAGAGAGTACTCTGAGACTGAGTTCCTTCTGAAAACCAAAATGATGAACAGAGCCTATCCTATCATGGGAGATATCCAGATATCAGAACAAGGTGTGTTTGCCCTCCTCAATACCATTAATCCTTACAAAGCATGTGGTCCTGACCACATTAAACCACGAGTGCTCAAAGAATTAGCCAAAGAAATCGCTCCTGCACTGACAATCCTCTTCCAATCGTCACTATGCACAGGAAATGTTCCAGCAGACTGGAGAACAGCGCATGTCACTCCAATTTACAAGAAAGGGGAGCATTCCGACCCTGCCAACTATCGTCCGATATCCCTCACTAGCGTCGTCTGCAAATTGTTGGAGCACATAATCGTAAGCTCTGTCATGAAGCATCTTGAAAGCAAAAATATACTCAATGACTGTCAACATGGCTTCCGAGTCAATAGGTCATGTGAGACCCAGCTTCTCGAATTTGTAGAAGACTTGATGACCAATCTGGAGAACCACAAGCAGACTGACGTGCTAGTAATGGACTTCGCAAAAGCATTTGACCGGGTGAATCATAGTTTGCTTCTACACAAACTCCAGATATATGGGATTCAAGGCACCACTAAAACATGGATCTCTAGCTTCCTCAGCCACCGACGCCAAGCAGTAGTGGTGGGCGGTACAAGCTCCTCCTTTGTCAATGTGAAGTCAGGGGTCCCCCAGGGATCAGTCCTGGGCCCCTGTTTGTTCCTAGCATACATTAATGACCTACCGGAGAAACTGACATCACAGGCAAGACTGTTTGCAGATGACACAGCAGTGTATAGGACGATCGCCAACAGATCTGACCAGGACCAGCTACAACAGGATCTCAATCTGTTAGCTGAGTGGGAGATGAGCTGGGACATGGAATTTCACCCTGCCAAGTGCCAGACACTATCAATCTCTAGAAGTTGTACTCCTCTACACTACCAATACAAACTGCACGGCCATATTCTTGAGCAAGTTTCCTCCGTAAAGTACCTGGGTGTTACCATTCAAAGAGAGGTCCGATGGGATGAACATATTAACAATGTATGTAACCAAGCAAACAAGACCCTAGGGTTCTTAAGGCGAAATCTAAAGATTGGCAACTCCTGTGTGAAAGAAAGAGCATATAAAGCCTTTATCCGTCCGATTTTAGATTATGCATCTTCAGTCTGGGACCCATTTACCCAGAAGAGCATTGACAGGTTGGAGGCGGTCCAGCGACGAGCAGCACGCTTTGTCCTAAACCGCTACAGGAATACCTCAAGTGTTGGCAGCATGCTAGAAACACTAGGCTGGTCACCATTGGAGAAACGACGACGACAATCCAGGCTCTCCATGATGTACAAGATAAATAATGGGCTGGTCCACTGTTCCAGTATTAAACAGAAACTCGTACCTCTCCCCCATAGACAGCGACGAGGCCATGACAGGCAATTCAGGCTCATACCAGCAAGAAGCCAGTATAGGAGCTGCTCATTCCTGCCCAAGACAATCAGGGACTGGAACAATCTTTCAAAAGGAACGGTTGAGGCGACAACACTAGACACATTTGTGTCTATTGCCTCAAGCCTTCAAACCCCCAGTGCATGATTCCCTCACAAAGTGGCACTGGAAATCTGTGAAATTTCCTCATCAACACCAGGAACAGAAACATTGCAAATCCCATCTACATGCATAGGAGCCAAAATGATCAATAAATTGATCGTGGGCCCTTAAGATATAGAAGAAGAAGAAGAAGAAGAAGAAGTGTGTCATATGTTGAGTAAACAAGGTTTGCATTTAGGGGAACGGGATAAAAATCTGTTGAGCTAAAGATACATTAATATAAGTCTTTTCTGTGCTATATTAAATTAAGTGGATAAATATAAGTGATACATATATAAATATAAAAACTCACATTCGCTAACTGATATTGCCAGATTTGTCGCGATATTAAATATTCAAGTATGGCATAACAAGCTGGTCTGTAAGGTGTCATCTATATTTACTGGCTATGGGCCTTACAGTAATCGTTCAATATTAAAGGTAAAATATAACTATTTCAAGACGTTGAATATCATAAACTGCAAACACAATTATATCTTAAAGGGGAGCTGTTAATATGCAGAAGTTGTTCATAATTAAACTCTATCAAATTTTGCAGGTATTGTCTGTAAATTTACTAATATTGGAATCCCAGTCTCAAAAGTAAGTGACACCGCCAATTCCAATATCTTGATCTACTATTTCCCCCAGACGGCGAGGTCGCAGCCAATCAGATAGTATAGGCCTACATAGATGATAATCTTTTAAAGGAGTGGCGTATCTAAACTACCTGTGTGTAAATCTTGAAGGTTAACATTTTTTCTTTTTTTTTAAATTTACATTTGTTGAGGATCCCTTGTGTTAAACATTGTATTTTAATGGAGAGATCCCGTCAATGCTCGAGATCATTATGAATCATTATTTTTTTTCAAGCCAATCTCCCATTTTAATTCATTTTTCAATTGTCAATAAACTTGATATCAAGCTTGACGTCGTTACTCAAGGTGCAACAAGTTTTAAAAATGACCTCTATCAAAATAAATCTCCCAGATAACATTTAATAAAACTGACAGATAATATTACATAACTATCACTGCTAAAAATTTCATTAATCTCCAAGATAACTTTAAATAAATCTATCAGGTATATTTTCCTAAATCTCTCACATAATATTACATAAATATCCCTGATAAAATTTCATAAGTCTCCAAGATAACATGTAATAAATCTCTCTGATAACATTTCTTCAATCTCTCCGATAATATTTCATAAATCTCTGAGATAATATTTCATTAATATCTTATAAGATAATATTACAAGAATCTCCAAGGTAACTTTACATCAATCTAACAGATAATTTTCTCATTATGTTTAAAGAAATGTTCCCATGGAACACCCCCCCCCCTCCCAAGTGAATTGCTTAGGATAAGACAGACATATTTGTTTTTTCTTTAGGAAGACAAAACGATTTTCATTGTGAAGCTATATTTTAGATTTAGACATGACTAAATCAAGTCACTGTATTTATATATTATCAAACAACATTTCCAAAGATAGATTTTTTGTTTTGTTTTATTGAAAGGTCGTTGTCAAGTTTTATTTGCTTCATTGAAAGGTCAAGTTGTCTTTGTGTAATCAATATTTACAAACTGCTGCTTTGGATACTATTACACAAAAATATCTGTCCTACACAAATAGTATGTCCGACACAAAAATGTATGTCCTATACAAAAAGATCTTTAAAAACAAACTAAGCGATCTTTAAGAACAAGTTAAACGATCTTCAAATTTAAACTAAGCGTTCTTTTAGAACAAACTAAGTGATCTTTCTGAACAAACTCACCGATGATTAACAACAAACTAAACGATCTTTAACAACAAATCAGGCGATCTTTATGAACAAACTAACCGATCTTTAAGAACAAACAAAGCGGTCTTTAAGAACAATCTAAACGATCTTTAAAAACAAATAAACTGACCTTAAACAATGAATCAAGCGATCTTTGAGAACTATGATCGGAAATTTTTTTTTAATAAACCAGGTTAAAAAAAATAATGTTCGTCACAAATTGGGGGGTGGGGGGGGAGGCTTGTCTCCGAACGAAATAATTACGTCTTCAGCACGGAAAG
Source organism: Lymnaea stagnalis (assembly GCA_964033795.1). Classification (NCBI taxonomy): domain Eukaryota; kingdom Metazoa; phylum Mollusca; class Gastropoda; family Lymnaeidae; genus Lymnaea; species Lymnaea stagnalis. Next base: position 463,378 of record CAXITT010000056.1, read on the forward strand.
ACTAGTGTGTTTTTACTAGGTTAAATATTAATACAGTGATATCTTGCAAAATATTAATGGAAACACAAAGCATTAGTATTACGAGAACAGCGAAATATTCTGGTGATATTTATATAGCCTTAATAGCATATTATGTTTGTGGCTATTGGCTCTATTAGAGCCACAATAATTATGTTAGGTACATGTTCTAGGTTGTAATTATATCATAACAGCAAAGGGCACACTAGAGTCTATTTTAAATTAATTTTGCCCCCCCCCTCCACCCCCCCTCCAATTTTTGCCAACATTTCTCCTAAAATATATATTTTTTTTTTTAATTGTAAAGCAATTTAAATTACTTTTATATTAAAATGGTATAATCCAAAGCATTCTTTAGATTAAGGGTGTTAAACTCAAATCAGCAGGGGGGGGGGGGGAGCAGGCGGTAGTGTTTGAGTGAGAGTGGGCCGCATCAAGTATTCCACAAAAAAGCAAATACAACTGTTACAATCTGATCAACCTTTATCAATAACAAATAAATACGTTAAATGTTCTCAAGAACTAGGCTCAACTTTCTTCCACCTACTCACTGTTGCCAGAGAACTGGCAGTGCTTCTTTTTAACCAGGCTGAGCAACCTATGGCTTGAGTGAGGATGAAACTAAGGCTCTCGGTATAGCTTGAAGATGCTCATCAGTAAGTTTGGCCCTGAACTTTGACTCGTTAATGTGCATAGTGGAAAAGAGCTATTCACACAAATATGTACTCCCAAAATGTCTTATTGCCCGCTTAGCCAAGCTAAAAATTTCAGGCAAGGTGGAGGGAAATGCAATAAAATTCCCATGCCTGCATAGACAATACGTCACGAATCAGCATAAAAATACGTCATAGAGACAATGGCGGGAAGGGAGTTCACTAACTATAATAGACAAGCGCGGTAAAGGCGTTCAACAACTAATGAACATACTATTCAGTTACAACAAGTACTAATGAACGCCCATACTTGACATTGACCTTCAAATAATATGAACCTATCAAATAGATCGACCTTCAATTTAATATAAACTTACTTATCACATTCACTTTCAAGTTAATATAAACTTAACAAACACATTCACCTTCAAGTTAATAAGAAAATACCTAATTCACTGACCTTCAATTTAATATGAACTTATTAAACATATTCACCTTCAAGTTAATATGAACATACAAAACCACATTGACCTTGAAGTTAATATGACCTTTCCAATTACTTTGACCTTCAATTTAATATAAACTAACCAAACAAATTGACCTTACAATTAATATGAACTTGCTGAATGCATTCATCTTCCAGTTAATATGAATTTACTAAATACATAGACCTTTAAGTTAATATGAACTTACTAAATATATAGACCTTCAAGTAAATATGAACGTAACAAACAAAATAAAAACTAATACAACATTTGAAAGTTCTTTTCTTTTATGTGATGTAAAATATTGACAATACATCTGTAATTAAACAATTTTACATACAACGTATGGTATACATTGATTAGATTGAAGGTTGAAAAGAAAGTTTTAAAAATGAATGATACATAAAAGTATATTTGACACAGACACAATTATATTGTATTTGATTGACTTGATATGTTAATATTAAAGTAGGAATTGCGATATAAAGGATGTTGGAATATAGAATGTCATGTTGAAATGACATCGTGTAAAATGTTGGCGTGTGGCATCAGTAAATGCTTGATACAAGTGTATAAAATATTATAGAATTAATTGTTTACATTATCCTAAGACCAGCTCCCGACCAACTCCACTAAAATGTGTTCCTTCAGAGTTGACCCCACTGTGGGGATGGTAGCCATAATATAAAACATTATTATACTCCAATGACTGGACATGGGCCCCACTACTGCCTGGACACGTACATGTTGTGTACGTGTACCTGGTACTGCCATCCTCCGGCACGTACCTGTTGATATAACGTCCTACAGAAACATGTTTAGGACATCCATGTGGATGTGATACTATTACTATCATCTTATTATCAACTCTAGATTTTCTGCATTTGTTGACTAGTCTATACCAATGTTTCCTCGTCTTGTCTAATTTATCCAGTAAATCTACGTCACATGTCACACAGTGCAAGTAACAAACGTCTCTTTGAATGTCTGCCTCAACCAACGTCCAGCCATCAAGAGTGACCAGTGGACTATCTTGTCTGTCATTGAACAGTCTACACGTGGTGTGTCTTACCTCACTGTCATCAACAACTACCTGTGTCCCTGTGTACATCCAAACCTGACCCCAAATTTTGCTTGGTGTCTTCACGTGTTGACACTTTGACATTGACAAGTCACCTTGCTGTCTTCCCCTGTCCATTTGTCCACATACCACACCATACCAGTCCCCGTCCTCATGACGCCACTTCCTCTCAAGTCATAGAAGGCGTATGGGACTTTGGTGTCTGGTCAAAACTCTGGTCTTACTGTGCTGGTCCCTTTAACATCCACCCTTACAGTCAGGTCAGCTAGAACTTTGATGAGCTCAACTCTGTTCTTATCAGGGTGTCCATTAGGCAGGTGATTGATGTTAAAGTCGTGAACAGGTACTAACTGTCCGTGCCCCGGATTCGTCTTACAGAAAACACAATGTTTGTGAAGCTCTGATGTTCCACCTTCTGACACCTTCTTGTCATGTATACCTGAGAAGTTCAATAAATGAAAGTTAAAAATTATCATAATTTTAAAATAATAATTAAAACCTCTTAATATGCTCAACAATTTGCTAAACATGTCCAGGGATGTCTTTGGGTTGGGCATGTGGATGGGCATGTGGAGGGGCATGTGCCCACTATAAATTTGCATGTTTTAATTAAATTACTATGTACTGTGGTGTTTCCACTAACAAACAACTTAACAAGCCAAATAAGATTTGGCTTTGCCCTTAACCCCCACCCCCCTGAACAAAACTAAAATGACTCCCCTGCCCGTGTCCCTCTTCTGTTACATCTATTGAACTATTTAAATTTACTCTATAAATTTACTTAAATTTAAAAAAACAAACATTTTTCAATGCAACAATTTTAAAAAAAAATAATAATTATAAGTTTTAACAACTAAGATAAAATACACTGTTACATTGAATTTAACATTGCAATAGAAATGTTTGTACCCAAAGCAATGAGAATAATGCGAGTAATAGTTACCATAGAAAATGCTTGCATTTTCTTTCTTTTTATATGTGAATTTGTTTTCCTCTCTTGTGACGTCATCTGACATTGCTGTAAGAATAAGTAGGAAACTGACATGCAGAGGCAATTTTAACATCTAAAATATTGTTTTTCTGACATACCCTCTTTGTTATAAGTTATTTTCTACACACTAAACACAGTTCTTTCAATCTCTTTCTCATAAGTTATTATTGTATACGCAAAACTCATTTCTATCTCTTCCTTTCGAAAACATACACTTTTGTTAAGTCCTATTGACATTTTTTTTTTCTCTAGCACTTTGTCACACAATCACTATCTCAGATTCTTAACATTTTCTTTTGCTCCCGTCTGATATTATAGTACATAGGCCTATTTCTTAGAATGACCCTTTTACTCTCTATCCCACACACAAACAACTTTGAAATTTACCAAACAATGTTTTAGTTCATCCCCTACCAAATATCTTATGTTTTCCCTGTCACATGCAATTTTTTAAACATAATTTATATAGTTCATCCTGAATATTCTATCTCCTTATTTCTCTTTTATAAAAGAAATGTCAATATGTATATTCTTCTTGATTTGTCAAATAGCGAATCAAATTTTTACCCTTGGTTTGAATTTATGTTTTTCCGTTGGACGACTTGATGAAATCAGGTTAAAGAACAATCTGTTGTGAAAATTAGAATTAACATTTTACTCCTTGATGATTGTATGTTTAATGGTAATATTGTTTGATTTACTTGAGCAATCTCGTATATATATATATATATATATATATATATATATATAAGAATGAGCTATACTGACAAAACGTTAAGAGACAGAAACTATTTTGAAACGTTCGGATTCTTAAAACAATTATAGTTATTTTAATTTTTTTACTAAAATCAAATAAATTCAAATGCGCAACAAATATTTTAAATCTGCTATAAGTTTAGCAAAATTTTAAGTATTTATATTTTAAATTAAAATATTTTATAGGTAACAACTAAGGAACTATATTAATCATTTTATTCGAATGTAAATATTATGAAAAAATTATTAATCAAAATATTATGATCTAAGAATTGTATGTTAATCACATTTATCGAGAGAAAACCAAGCATCTAATATTCTTAGTGCCTATTTTAGAGCGTTGTTACTATTGCAAAATAACAATAAAATTAATTTGATCTAAATAATTACGCACATGATGTCATAGCGTGATTGGCTATTTTAGCCACAGCTCTAAGTTTTTGAAATATTTTATAACCGTTTGTGATAATGTAGTTTCCTCTTCTTGAAAGTAAAATTAATAAATATAATAGATTGGTTTTGAAATTGCTAAATTGTCTAAAATTATATATACATTTAGCTTTGTAATTTTAACATTTAATTTTTTTTTTAATTCGTTCTAAAAATACCAAGGGTAATTTAATTAATTTCCTCAATACTCAGATAAAAAAAGGGGGGGGGAGAAGTAATATGGTAGTTTGATTTGTCCAAGTCAGCACACGATGTGCCTCAGAATTAATTTGACAAACAGTTCACCTTATTAAGTACATATATATGGAGGTTAGGGAATTGGGTGTGTAAATTTTACGTGGATGACAATACTTTTTTTTTAATCCAATGATATTACAGTTGTGAGAAAGAGAGGCTATATTATCAATGAAGAAAATCAATGACTTTAAGAAAACGTAAGTAAATTGACACAATTAAACCAAATGAATATCAATAAAAAATTCCTTTTACACATGCGAAAATTTAATTTTCTAAATAGAAATGACTCAAGACTTTCTTAGATGATATATAGATAGATAGATAGATAGATAGATAGATAGATAGATAGATAGATAGATAGATAGATAGATAGATAGATAGATAGATAGATAGATAGATAGATAGATAGATAGATAGATAGATAGA